>JAMPIV010009128.1:0-114183 GCA_024509875.1 Oreohelix idahoensis
ATGTAATGACATAAGTACATAGTAAAGTTAAACTACATGACGATCCAGGACATATGCTCTGGTATTCCGAGGGTAAGTACACAATCTAGAACTCGTAAGGTAAGTCCTCAGCTCAACAATGACATTCTGAGAAAGTACAAGCAATATAATGCTAATTAATAACTAATATGCTTCATAAGGTACAATACATTATTAATAATTGTGGCTGTTTAGTAAACTAACGGCCCTTATATTAACTACTCAGTCCTCCTCTATCATTTTAAAAAACGAACAGAAGAAGATGACAACAAAGCACGATAGTGTGTACATATAAAGTAAGTACAGATGTGCTAATCTATTGTAGAAATATAGGTGTGTTATGACTCTGTAATATATGGAAATATAGGACAGAAGTATTAGTTGGAGTCATGTGGGCATCTAGACAAAATGTCAGCCATCACATTATCCGCACCACGGATAGCTCGTACCGTGAAGTGAAAAGGTTGAAGAGCTATAGCATATCGAGTGGATCTCGAACTCTTCAAATTCTTAGTCTGAATAGCTGTAAGAGCTTTCTGATCAGTCTCTAGAATGAAATGTGCGCCCAGGAGGAATCTTTGTAGCTTTAGAATTGACCAAACCATCGCTAACAACTCACGGTCTAAAACCGAGTAGTTCCTCTCTGCCGCATTTAGTTTTCTAGAAATGTACATAACAGGATGCAGAGTATTTGCATATTCTGCATCAGTGCTGCTCCAATCCCAGTGGATGAAGCATCACTCCGAAGAACAAAAGTCCTATCAAGAGTAGGTAATCTTAAGATGGGAGGAGAAGAAAATATATTCTTGATTTGGTCTAGTGAAGATTGGCATTCTTCAGACCAACGGACCAGATTAGGCGAACCTTTCTTCAACAATGTTGATAGAGGTGCCATGATCGAAGATAAATTTGGAATAAATCTCCCATAAAATTGAATTAAACCTAAGAGACTCCTAACTTGTTTCTTCGTTTTAGGAACAGAGATGTTCAGTATTTTGGAAGTATTGTGGTCTTCTGTCTTCAAGAGACCATGACCAACACGATGACCCAGGAAAGAGATTTCACCAAAACCAACAAAAGCTTTAGAAGGTTTTGCTGTCAAATTATTCTCACGTAGAGTGGACAGTAAGTCATATAACCCTAAATAGTGATCTTCCCAGGTATCACTGAAGAGACAGATGTCATTCTAAAGTATTGCGATGACATCCGAACGATTTGACAGATTTCGACGCCATCATGCTAAACGAAATTGGCAGGGGCGTTCATGAGACCAAAAGGCATAACATTCCATTGAAATAGACCCCTAGGTGTAGAAAAAGCAGTAAGAGGTTTGGCATGCTCTGCTAAAGGCACTTGCCAATAACCTTTAGACAAGTCAAGTTTAGTGAAGAATCTAGAATTAGAAAGTCTAATCAGTAGATCTTCTAACAATAGGGCAATCGGTTTTCAAGCGTCGAACTTTGTGCCCTGATTTCAATTTGGGATAATCAACGCAAATTCGTATGTTCTTATCCTTCTTCCTGGACAATAACCATGGAAGAAGGCGAATATGGTGAAGTCGATGGTTCCAATTTATAATTTAAATTGAATCATTACATCCAATTCCTTTTCCACTTGCGACTGAAAGTGTATAGGAATAGGATACGGCCTAACCCTAATTGGATTATTGTCGGTAAGAATTATGTCATGTTCTATGACATCTGTGTGTCCAGGAATGTCAGTGGGAACATCCTGAAATGTTTGTAACATCGACGAGACTTGTCGACAGGTCGTCACCCTAACGATTAGGAGACACAGACTCCGTTTTTTCTCAAGATTCCGTGTAAGGTAATGGGAACCACTGGGAATGGGTAGAGGTTGACCCTCCGGAGCAGGTAAGCTTCCTCATCCTGAAATGACCGACAGGGATGAAATAATGACCGGGAAGGTGCAGGGGAGCATCATCCTTTGCTCTGGGCAAACTATGCAGGCAAATAGTACGGGACGTTCGTGAAAATTCCGAAAGAATGTTTACTGTGGGAAAAGTTTTATGCTTTCCCATCAGATATCGACCCACCTAGTCAACATCGGAAATTCCGAGAAACTGGGAGAGGACTATTGCATACGGACCTTTCCAATGCAATAAGAAGTCTATTTTCCCTACTGGGGAGGGTAGGCCGATTGCTTTTGACTCACTTGGGACAAAGTTGTCTGTAGACAATCTATTCTTGCTTAGCAACCTTGCCTTGCCTTCTCTTTAGAAATTTCTGATGAAGCAGTTTGCAAGCTATACATTCCTCAATGATCTTTTTGGGTCTAAGCGCAATGGAACATAACTCATGATGAGGATGGAGTTTCCATCGCTAAGTATCGATCGGGCCGTGATGAGATCGTGGTAATAAAGAATATAGGGCCGCGTGGACGCGCGCCAAAGACAAGTTTTTCGAAGGGAGAAAATCCTGTGTGTTCATTAGGGACTTCTCTATAGGCAAAGAGAGCCGCGGGTAAAACCCTGTCCCAATCTTGAGGATGATCTTCAGTTATCTTACCAAGCAAAGTCTTGAGCGTTCTATTCAGACGCTCAAATAACCCATTAGACATAGGATGGTAGATACTACTGAGAGATCGTTCAATATGTAAGGTAGACATTACCTGTGACATAGTGTCAGATATGAGGTGAGTGCCATGGTCTGACAATATTTCTCTGGGGAACCCCAAGCGAGAAAATATCAACCAAAGAGCATCTGCGATATCTGTAGTAGATATGCTCTTAAGAGGAATAGCCTCTGGCCAACGTGTGCACATATCGACTCATGTAAGGATAAACTGATGTCCTCTGGCCGACTTGACCTTAAAAGGGCCAATAATATCTATGGCCATTTTCTGAAACGGCCGAATAGGAATGTCAGCAGCCTGGATAGGCGCAGCATGTCGTGGTCCTCTAGATTTGACCTCCTGACATACCTTGCATGATCGGCAGTAAATACGAATGTCCTTATTGACAAAAGGCCAAAAGAAAGCCGCAAGGACTCTCGACTTCGTACGGGCAAAACCCATATGTCCAGCACATTGCGAGTCATGAGCATGTTGTAATATTTGGACTCTCATGCTATTGGGAACAAGAATTTGCGAATGTGCCGACGTAGTCGAATCTTGTACCATACGTACAAGTACGCCGTTTCTCATTGCAATCCAAGATTTTCTATTTGTATCCTGATTCGGATCACCTTTCTTCGCAAGAACGAAGAATTTTTTTAAGAAGAATCTTCTTCTTGCAATTTTATGAAAGAGTCACGAGTGATTACTAAGTGACTATCTTGGCTATCAACTTCATTATCACTATTCAGTGAAGTTTCGGGTGTTTGTAGAGCTTGTGCTCTTGTAACTACTGCATTTGTAGCTTGCATGTTATTATGTTCCCAAGCAGCAATCTGCTGTGGGGTACACTCCCTAACTCCGTGAATACGACCAATAATAAGGTCCGCAATAGGATTAGGTAAGAGACAAGCATGCACATCTCCAGTAAAGAAAGGAGTGGCAATGCGAATTACAGCAGTAGGATATTTTTCTAGAGTGCCGCCAAATGTGACACATTTAATAACCCTTCCTGTAGCACAAGATGGATCTACAAGCGATTGTCTAACACCAATAGTGGTGCATCCGGAATCGAAAAGTAGTGAGACCGGAGTATCATTAACAAGACCCTTATGTAGAATTAAAGAACCCCTCCCGTCATGCGCAACAGCAGCAGGAAGAGCGGGAAGTGGGTGACCACAACTCAAAGTAGTTATGGTACCCGGTTCGAATAAAGTACTGCATTGGGGGCATTTGTTTGCTCTCTCAAAGTCAAAAGCAGAACTAGTGACAGCGTCAAAGTTTTTACTATCAACAACATGATTACAGGCTGCCTCAGTTTCCTGTTGTACAGCATTAGCCTGCTGATATCTCTTTTTTTTGTGTTGAGATCTACCCCGACTATTATTACCTCTGAAGTTATCAGAGTTATTATTATCTCTGCAGTTATTATTGTCTCTATTGTAATTGTTATACTGGTTCGAATTCCAGTTTCCACGATTACTATCATGTTCACATTGATGCGAACATCTATTTGTTTGGTTCTGAGGTCTTCGGCAGGAATAACCTCTATTACCATATCCTCTTTTGAAATGCTTATAATTATTAGGGTGATAGTAACGAGTACTATCAGGTTGTCTCCAATTCTTCGAAGAAGAATCACCATGAAATTGATTTCCATGATTTTGACAGAAATTACCGCTACTCTTTCTATCAAAATTTTGTTGGATCTACGAGCAAAGTTTTGACCATACGGAGCTGCCGAAGCAACTGGTAAACCTTCTTTCACCTTAGAGTTACCCATGGTTATGTGTGGGTGCGCAGTTACGTATTGGCAACAGAAATCTTCCATTTCTTTTATTGTTTTAGGTTTACGTTCATGAAGGAAAGCAAGGAAAGACTCATTGACAGACGACATGACTTTGTCTCTAAGTATTAAGTCCATAAGTCCTTCATAAGTTTTTTCCGTCTTAGATAGTTCAACCCATCGTGAGAAAGTAATGCGTATTCTTGCAATAAACTCGGAGAATTCAACTCCATTTTCAGGTAACATGTTTTTTAAATTGTAGACGATAGCCGTCTTCGTTAAGCTGATATTTCTTTAACAAAGCGGCCCTGACAACCTCATAATTGTTCTTGTCAGGTTCATCCACCATATTTAATATACTTAGAGCTTTACCTGTCAGTATCCCTGATAACTGATAAACATATTTTGCTTTGTCTATGTTATGAGCTGTACATGCTTGTTCAAATCTGTCCAGATAGAACATTATGTCATCGCTGGAAGGACTAAATGTTGGTAACTTAATCTTAAAAGTATCATTATTAGCCTTACCAGAAGATGAACCCTTGTTTGCATCATTACCATTACTCATGCTTGTCAATTTCAATTTTTCCAACTCTAAAGCTAAGACCTTTTCTTCATGTTCCATTTTTGCTTTCTCTTTCCTCTCATCAGACTCTCTCTGTAATCTTCTTTCCTCAGCCTGAGCCTCTTTTTGAAGTCTTTCATTTTCAGCTTCTTTTTCAAGTCTTTTATTTTCAGACTCTTTTTCAAGTCTTTTATTTTCAGCTTCTTTTTCAAGTCTTTTATTCTCAGCCTCTTTTTCAAGTCTTTTATTCTCAGCCTCTTTTTGAAGTCTTTCAGCTTCTAGCTGTAGCTGGAGTTTTCTCTCCTCAGCTTCTGATTCCCTTTTTTGTTTTTCCATTTCCATTTGGAATCTTTTTTCATCCACCTGCATCTGCAGTTTCTTTTGTTCAGCTTCCATTGCTTTATCATATCGAGCAGTTGCAAATTCTTCTAACTTATCACCAGTCTTCCCAAGCAATTTACCCTGCTCAATAAAGTGCGCAAATGTAGACATGTTGTCTAACATATGAGTCCAAAACCTGAAATAATTAACTAATTTATTTCAAACCTAAGTGTAACAAGTCTTAATTAAGCACTTGTATATTCACATCACCTTATATTATCCCAGTCTCTGTGGGAAACAAGTCTCCAATCAAAGAACTTGTATATGAAATATCAGCACTCAATTCTTGATCATAAGTGCACTTCTCATTCAATAGTGCACGACACTATTCATCATTCATTTATCATCAGTATAGTAGTAACAGTGCATTAGCATAGCCCATTAACTAATTACTATAACTGTAAACAATGACTATGTAAACACATGCAGAATGTAAACATTGAAAATGTAAACAATACAAACAATGTAAACAATAACAATGTAAACAATAACAAAGATCAGCAACAATACAAAAACTTTCGCAGAAATCAACTAAAAATAAAGCAGAAATTAATGAAATATCACAAAAAATGTGACGATATCTGCGATAGAATTAAACAAAATACATGACACCACAGTGTATAAACAAAAATGTTGTATGAAACTAAATTATAGACAAGAGTAGGCTAACAAACACAAACAAATCAAAACAAAACTAAAGAATGCGAAATAATAACGAAAACAATATTAAAACATGTCATCACAGCTAACATAAATAGCAACAGAAGTCGCTTAGCAAATTCCAGTATTGGAAATTTGCAAACCTTACAGAAAACGCTCACAATAGACGACCTCTATGACGTGGCATAATCTAACGGAGACACCACCCAACCGAGAACCCGCTGAAATATAAACATATAAATATACAAATAACATATAAACATAAAACATATAGAATGAGATGATACACAGAAGACTCAGCAGAAGTATAAGGGCACAGTTTACATACAAACAGGCCACTTAACTTATAGGCTTCCAATCGTAGAACAGCAGAAAAACGGATGTCAATCAACGTCCTAAAGAGCGAAGCTCCAACGATGATGGCACATCTGAACTGCTTCCACTGCTAACACGATGGTACAAGAGCTTCTGACATACTGTGTGTTGAGTTGTTTCGGCACTTGACCTTCTAATCCAAAAGTAAGTTGATGGAAATCGGTACTTGGCCTTCTTCAGAAAACAACCCGTTTCAACCGGCACTTGACCTTCTCAAAAAACGACAGCACTGGAACCTTGACAGCAGCAACTTGCTTGACTTGCGTAAAAGATAACAGCAGTCCGAGTTATCCGGCAACATGTAACAACGCCGGGTACTGTCAAATTCTTGTTTCCGTCAAAAAAAATTGAAATTTGACTTTTACCGGCAACGCCGAGTACTTTGAAAATTTTGAAGATGTTGACTGTATTGAAGAATGTTAATTTCTTGAAGGATGCTGATGAATTCTTGTTGAAAATGAAGTGGGTAAGGGACCCCGTGTTTGCTGGTACCAGAATCAAACCAGCTTATGGCCACCAAATGATGCGTGATGCCATATGATGATGGATGGCATCCGCATGTCTGGTTTTGTGTAGTGTGTAGATGTGTTCAGTCAAAACAATGTTCATGCAACAATAACAGGGCAATCCACATAGGACGTCAGTAAACTCACGACGTATAAAGTCAATGAGTCTTGAAACAGCCGTTGACGTTTTTCTTCATTATTTATTGTGGACGCCACAGTGACAAAATGGTTACGCAAATGTGTAGGCACATCAAACAGTCATTATCACAGCAACATTCAATACAGCAATAAACGGTAGACAGCATTACAATGATGAGTCAGATGCATGTTATATTTCAAAGTGCTGTAAATGTAGTCAGGTGAACAACTCCATCCTTTTTCTATAACAGCCAGGAGATAACCAGATGTATGAGATCAGTTCACTCTCCTTAGTTTGACTTCAGCAAGACAGACACGTCTGCCGAAGTATAAATAATGTCCTCAAAAATATCCTCTAGATAATAAAGGTTTTCCAAACCTAGTTCATTTGACAAAGTAGCAAGTAATGGTCCTTGGTACCTGCATCAACCGATGCAGTACAATGCAGCGACATGTGAGCTAGGAAAACATCTCGTGACGACGACTTTCGCAGACAGGCTATGAATCGAAATCGCTCACGACCCAAAATCAATAGAGTTAATGAAAGAGTCAATTTACCTTGCTTTAGCCCCACTGAATCAAATTCTCCAGTTGGTAATCCCTACCTACTGAGACGCCCAGGAGAAGTCCAAGCAGATAAGTCTACTTAAAACCCAGGCCAAAATCAGAATTCGTTTATCCAAGAAATAGCCATAGGAATAAACTTTCGTCAGTGAGGAAAATAGCCTCTTACTTCTTATCTGAACCAAAGACACTGACAGTTCTAAATTTCCTAGTATTTCTTCTTGTTTAAAGTACATGACAACATTGATTTTATTTTCTACTGTAATTAAAGTAATTATGTACATTCTGTAACTCACCATCATTCTGAGTTTGACTTAGTAGATTGTATGTTCTGTTTAAAAAAAAACCTACTCAACCCTCTTTGTATTACTTGTTACTACTAGTTCATCTTCAAAAAGATTAGAGTAAGAAAGAGTTAGTCGTCGCCAGAAAAATACATGAGTTGGCAGTCTAAAAGGTGAGAGAATCACTGACACCAACCTGTGCCCTTCTGTTAACTCTTTCCCTCAACACTAGCTCACCTCTGTGAAAACTAGTGTCTAAAGGTCTATGTGCTTTCTACACATGTTCCTTACTATACAAAACTCTTTATGCGACAATTGGATTCTCATTCAATGTCAATTGGAGTGCACCATCAACTATAACTGCGACAGTCGTTTATTCTTGATGGCTGTATGCAGGTTGTCTAGTGTGTCTTTGTGGCGGATGGCATTGATGTTCACGCCAGGCTCTTTAAAGTCTACCAATAGAAGCCCTTCATGGTCAAAAAATGCGGTCAGCATAACCTTACCGGCGGAAATCTGTGACTTGAATTTTTTGGACGGATTCCTTATCACACCGGCCATTATTTTAACGGTCTGCAGCACAACCAATGAATACTAGGAGAATGAACACTTACACACTTGTACATTCGTATGTGCTTATTACGACAGATGTGACGTCATCATGCTCCTCCTACGAATGTCCACTTGGCGCAGCACGGTCGGGTTTCATTTGAACACGCCTCGTATATATTAGGGCTGGAGTGGTTGAACGGCCTATAGATATAATGGTTTTGTTGTTGCTTTCCTAGGGCTGCCGTGCTTCTCGCTCTTTTACAGCCAATACCAAGTTGAAGATTCCTTGGTATTATCTACACTGTAGATCTAGGTTTTTCCTGTGACTTTTCTGCCATTGCGAAACGTGTTGACTTGAAGTCATGAGCTCCAGTTTCTCTAGCTTTACTTGCATTTGAAGATTCATCACATCTTGTCCCAAGCTAGGAGGAAAATGTACGTGGCATTCTGTGCATTCCCCGCCATCCAAGGGGGCTATCAAAATATGCAGAGCTGAAATACTCTGCTCTGTTTCTGGGTTCTCCGAATGAATTGTCACGTCCTACACAGAACCACTTCTCAGCTCCCCCATCCACCCATCATGAGACCATAGTGAGATCCACCTGAATCAGCCATGGACCAAAACACACGGTTGTCGCTGAGGGTGGATGGGGTAGTTGTTGAGGGGCAGCTATCTATATAAAATCACATCTGAAGCTTTATAGCGGGATAACCAGCGCGATGGGATGCGCATTATCCTCTCCTCTCCTCACTTCCTTTGGGTTTGACTTAAGAGACAATCGTACACAAACTTACGGAAAGCAAAGGCAACCTGCCGTCGCATTATCCCCTGCACAATTGTGAATTAAAACAAATATTTGCCAATACGTGTCAGAAAAGAAGTTCTTCAGTGTTATATAGAATCAATCCTGACATATGGAAGTAAGTCATGGACAATTAGTAAACAAGAATGGAAAGCACTAGCGGTTTTACTGAAGAATGTTAAAAATATCATGAACAGGTAAAATGAGAAATGAGGATGTTCTGAAAGAGGTCATGCGAAAAAGAAGCTCATTCATCGAGTTTCAGCAGACACTTTCTTTGGGCAAGTTATGAGAAAAGGGAGGCTGGAATATTTCGTGACAACTGGAAATATAGATGGAAAAAGATTTAGAGGACGACAAAGAGAAGAAACTTGAGAGTTAGACATCAATGCACGGAAAGACGTCAACAACAGGGTCGATAAATACTACTGTAGACAAGAAGTTGTGAGAAGTCATCATCGCCTGCGTCACCAGGCATGTTACTTAAAGAAGAAGAAGGCTAAATTTAAAATTACATAACATTTTAGTATCATTACTTACTTACTCGTTCCTCTTCTACCGTGATGTGTGGAGGTTTGGAAGAGAGAGAGAGAGAGCGCGCCAAACGATACTATCGGCTGTCTTCCTTCTGGCCTGGACCTATTCTAGTCCTTGGTCCTTCAGAGATTGTCTAACGTTGTCCTTCCAGCGGACTCTGGGTCGTCCTGTAGGTCTAGATCCCTGGCTCTTATCCTTTCATATCTGCCGTGGCCGCCGATCTTCTCCCATTCTGTAGACATGGCCAAACCATCTTGGGACTGTTCCACTTGGATCTACAGGGGTTGCGTTTTTAGCCCTTAACGTATCGTCTGGTTGCGGACCATTTCTCTTCTTGTTACTTCAACCGCCTTTCTCAGATACCTCATTTTTGAGGTTTTAGTATCATAAGGTTACTAATTGCTTATCAGAACACAGTCAAATTGTATTGGTGGTTCATCTTTTTTTAAAGAGATACATATCATGTTTAGCCTCTAGTTCGTTTCTTGCTCCGGATTAGACCTGGAATCCTCATTCATAAAAAGAAGCTGCTATGCGTTAATATAGTTCAATATTGTCTTCAAATCTTTCCTAACAAGTCTCAAGTTTCTTAGGACACGTATAAAGTCCTTAACAGTAGTTTTTAAGTCGAGTTACAAATCGAGTAGGCGAGGCTTATTTTTTAATCTAAAGCTGTTGAAACCCATTTTATCGAACAATCATTGTAAATAATAACGAAAAATAATAATCTGTATTATTTGCTATTTTATTACCAGACAAATTTTGTTTGATCAAAGTTACAATTCAGTATTATATTTCAGAAATACTATTTCCTCAACCATATTGTCCCCTAGCCTACAACGGAATTGATGGAAGAATGCACTTGCTCAGCACTAAATCTTTTTTTCCACCGATAATATTTCTCTGTCTGGCGCAAGGTATATTCCACCCCCCCCTTTTTTTTTCGTGCCCCCCCCCCCTTCCCCCGTGCCGATGATTATTTTTAAATTGTGTAGGTATGTTATATTTCAGATTCCGAATCAGACTGCCCGTCCACGTTTATATAACAATTGTGTTCAATTTGTCTGATAAGCTGGAGTAAATTGTGTGTATGCACAAAGTAGTTCTGGTATGCGATGTGGTGTCTGGGTGAAGCCGATTTAAACAGAATCATTTTCGGTTTATCCGTAACAGTGCGTTGTGAATGAGGACGGCGAGTCGGTTTATCAAAATTGGCAAGTTCCGTGTCGAGTCAAGTCGCTAATGCCTAACTCGAAATCGAATCTCGATTCGAGTCGCTTGGGTAGCTTTAGTCCGACTCGAGTCCGAGTTGGTTAACTGATATATTTCTAGCCAAATATTCTCTGTACCCCCTTGACAAGGTTCTCTTACCCTTTGAAGGTGTCGCAGATATAGTTGATGGTGCACTCCAATTGACGTTGAATGATAATTCGCATAGAGAGTTTTGTATAGTAAGGAAGATGTGTACTAACTCTTTCTTACTCTAATCTTTTTGAAGATGAACTAGTAGTAACAAGTAATACAAAGAGGGTTGAGAATGTTTTTCTGAACAGAACATACAATCTACTAAGTCAAACTCAGAATGATGGTGAGTTACAGAATGTACATAATTACTTTAATTACAGTAGAAAATAAAATCAATGTTGACATGTACTTTGAAAAAAAGAAATACTAGGAAATTTAGAACTGTCAGTGTCTTTGGTTCAGATAAGAATAAGAGGCTATTTTCCTCACTGACGAAAGTTTATTCCTATGGCTATTTCTTGGAAAAGTGAATTCTGATTTTGGTCTGGGTTTTACGTAGACTTATCTGCTTCGACTTCTCCTGGGCGTCCCAGTAGGTAGGAGTTCATTCATTCATTCATTCATAACCCTCCACTCCCAAAGGAGCATAGGCCTTCAACAAACACATGCCAAGTCCTCCTGTCACGTGCCATCATCTCAAGTTCTTTTCATGTTCTCCTCATCATTTTCACCTCTGTTTCCAACTCTCTTCTCCATGTACTTCTTGGTCTTCCTCTGCCTCTCTTGCCCTGGGGGTTCCAGAACAAGGACTGCCTTGTAATGCTATCAACAGGTTTCCTCAGTGTGTGTCCTATCCATCGCCATCGTCTTCTTCTCATCTCTTGTTCCACTGGCACTTGTCCAGTTCTTGTCATCAGTTCCACATTGGTAACCTTGTCATACCATTTTAATCCCTCTATTCTACGCAAGCACCCATTTATGAAAGTCTGTAGCTTTTTGGTTGTTGTCTTTGTTGTTCTCCATGTCTCCGAGCCATACAATAGGACTGACTTCACATTTGAGTTGAAGATTCTTATTTTCGTGTTGGATCCTATTTCTCTTGATCTCCATATATTTCCCAATGCAATGAAAGCTCCTCTTGCTTTTTGTATTCTTATTTTGATATCGCTGTCTGTCCCTCCAACTTTGTCTATATTACTGCCAAGATATGTGTATGATTCTACATCTTGTATTGGCGTTTCTTCAAGTTCAACCCTGTTTTCATTACCTGCATTTATTCGCATTATTTTTGTCTTTTCCCTGTGTATTTTCAGTCCCAATTGCTGTGACCTCTCATCGAGTGTTTTTAATTTGTCCTGCATCTGATTACGGTTATGGGACAGGAGAGCCAAATCATCATCAAAATCCAGATCATCCAACTGCTTAGTCAGAGTCCACTGGATTCCATTTCTGTTGTGTGTTGTCGATGATCTCATAACCCAATCTATTGCCAGCAAGAAAAGAAATGGAGACAAGAGGCATCCCTGTCGCACTCCTGTTCTTATCCCAAATGGTTCTGTAAGCTGTCCTTCATGAAGAACTCTGCACGTCATGTCTTCATAGGTTTTCTTTATTAAATTAATGATTTTCAGGGGAACTCCATAATGCCTCATCAATTTCCAAAGTGATTCTCTGTCCACACTGTCAAATGCTTTTTCGTAGTCCACAAATCCGATGTATAGTGGTGAATTCCATTCCAGACTTTGTTCAACTATTATTCTCAAAGTGGCTATCTGGTCTGTACATGATCTGTTTTGTCGAAAACCTGCTTGTTCATCTCTCAATTTCTTGTCTATGGACTCCTTTAATCTCTCAAGGATAATCCTGTTCAATACCTTTCCTGGCACTGATAGTAACATTATTCCTCTATAATTTGTGCACTCTTGTAGATTTCCCTTCTTAGGCAACTTAACCAGATATCCTTCCTTCCATTCTGCTGGTATCTCTTCTTTTTCCCAGACTTTACCAAGTAATTTATATAACATCTCTGTAGCCGTGTCGATATCTGCTTTGATGGCCTCTGCTGGAATGCTATCAGGTCCAGACGCTTTTCCATCTCTTAGAAGCTTTATGGCTTTCTTTATTTCTTCCTTCGTTGGTCTTTCACCGTTAATTTGTAGCTCTTCTTCTGCTGGCTGGATGTCCGGCGGGTTTTGTGGAGCTGGTCTATTGCTGAGCAGTTTCCCATTCTTATCTTTTATGAGGCAACTTGTTTGCTTGTATTTCCCTGTTAGCTTCTTTGTGCTGCTATACAGTTCTCTCATATTTCCTTTGGCTGCAGCATCTTCTGCCTCTCTTGCCAACTCCTCAATATACTTCCTCTTGTCTCTTTTGATACTTCTTTTTACTTCTTTGTTTGCTTCTGTGTACACTTCTTGAGCCTTGGCTTTGGAACTTCTGGTTTTGCTTGTGTTTAACTCTGCTTTCTTGTTTTTTCTATCTTTTATCTTATTGATGGTTTCTGTTGTTATCCATGCTTTTTGTTGTCTTTCCCTTTTCCCCAGTATTTCTTCACATGTCTCCTTCCATACCGTTTTGACCTGCTGCCAATAGTCTTCTGTATTCTCTACATCTTCCAACTGTTGGAGCACTTGGAATTTGTTGGATACTGTGACCGCAAATTTGTCTCTTGTTTCTTGATTTCTTAGCTGTCCTACATTAAACTGTTGTCTATAATTTTGCATTGTTGCATATCTCTTGAGTTTCATTTTTACTTTGGCTATCAGAAGATGGTGATCTGATGCCACATCTGCTCCTCTATATACCTTTACATCCTGCAATGATGATCTAAACTTCTTCTTTATGCATATATGATCGATCTGATTTTCTGTTCTATGGTCTGGTGATATCCATGTTGCCTTGTGTATTCTCTTATGTGGAAACATGCTTCCTCCTATAGCCAGTTGATTTGAAGCACAGAAGTTTGCGAATAGTTCTCCATTTTCATTCATTACTCCTAGCCCATGTTTTCCCATGACTTCTTCAAATCCAGTATTGACTGTACCTATCTTTGCATTCATGTCACCCATCAAAATTGTGATGTCTCTTCTTTTTACTTTATCCATAATTTCCTGTAGTTTAGTATAAAATGCTTCTTTCACAGACTCTTCTTTGTCATTAGTTGGTGCATAACATTGGATGACATTGACATGAATTTTCTTTTTAGCTGTTTTGAAAATAGCTGTTATTATTCTGGGTCCCACAGCTTCCCATTCAATGAGTGCTTTCTGTGCTTCTTTAGATAACATAAGAGCTACCCCTTCACTGTGGTGTGAACTTTCGTCTTCGTGTCCTGAGGACAGCACCAATTCACCTGTGATGAGTTTCTTCCTGTCTACCCCCTTCCACTTTGTTTCACACATTCCCAGAACCTCGATTTTGTATTCCCTCATTTCTGCTGCTACTTGTGCCACTTTCCCTTGTTCGTTCAATGTCCGAACATTCCAGGTGCCAAATCTGGAAGTTCTCCTAGAAGAAAGAAGGTTAGTCAGCAACACAGACTCCTTTCGGCTTTCTCTGTGTTGCATCATACGCCTCCCCGCGAGAGGACCTTCCCCTGTCTTGGATGGCTGTGTTTTATTTTCTTTATTTGACTTGTCCATATTTGTTGAAGTTTTTTGTGGTTTAAATTTTTTTTACAGGATGGGGTAACCGGCCCCATGCCCAACCCTCCTTAGTCGCCTTCTACGACATGCTTGGCAGGGGACAGTGTTACTATTCTTTGCTCCCCTTTCGGGCCCCGGTAACACACGGGTGAGGTAGGAGTTACCAACTGGATAATGTGCTTCAGTTGAGCTACAGTCCAAGAGATGACTAGGCTGTTCGTTAACCTGGTTGTGAAGTTGCGTTATGCTGTTCAGGTGCTGACGATGTGTTGGAGGCTTATATGCTGTAGACTGCTCATATGCTGTAGTCTGATCAGGGTTGCTGACTTGTGATCACCGCTAGAGGGTTTGAGATGTAAGCACTAGTTCTCTCTGTAGCATAGAGCAACTAGGCGGTTTACTTGCAACAATTTACAGCAATCAAAATCCAGAAACTGGCTAGGATTCTGCAACTGGGCGCTCAGGACTTATATACTGTAGATATGAGGTAAGTTGATGCTTCTCTTCTATAAGCGTGCGTTGTCTTCCAACGGTTAAATCAGCAAGTGATCTTAAAACTCAGCATTCGTTTGCATGAAGTTAAAACATTTCTGTTTCCACGTCCAGAGTTAATTATTTCCTGTCTCTCGTTCAACCATGCCGGAAGATTTATCGGACGGTCTCCAGTTGACCACTGAACACGGAAATGTGATACTCTGAGAACCACTGTCGTTTCGACTAAGCGAATAAATCGTTTAGACATCCTTAAAGAAATGCTTTTAAGTGCCTTTGTTGAAGAAGATATAATTTGGATAGTATGACAGGACTATTAGTGAAGACTAGAAAAACAGCTAAAGAAACGATCGCAGGTGCAAATATTTCCGTAGAGAAAACAGACAAAATGTGAAGGAAAAGAAAAGTAAGGAATTTTAAAATAATCTAGACAAAATCTTCGAGCACTCTGTGACAGAAGGGTACGCTTAAATCAGGTTGAAAACCCCTGGTTTAGTGACGTCAAAAGCTGTTTAAAGTAATAACCTGAAGTGAGGCAAGAAAAGAAAGGATTAATATTAATCTTCTTGTTGGTCGGAACAGCACAGCCCAACGTCACCTTGCTTTTCTATTCACAACTCGTCTTCAGGTAGACGTACCTGACATTGGCGTAGCACAGTTGGGGGTTATGTGCGCGATGTTTTTTACCTGTCACAACTTAATATGAACATTATGAACCTCTATCGCAAGGTAGGAGAATCAGGTAATGGTAATCTATCTATCTATATCTATCTATCTATCTATCTATCTATCTATCTATCTATCTATCTATCTATCTATCTATCTATCTATCTATCTATCTATCTATCTCTATCTATCTCTTACCTACCTATATGTTTGTTTGTCTAGCTGTCTGTCTGTCTATCTATCTACATATCTATCCATCCATCCACTCACTTACCCATCCATCTATTGGCCCACCAACTCGATCATTCGGTCTATCAGTCTATCTGTCTGCCTGTCTGTCTGCCTGTCTGTCTGTCTGTCCGTCCATCCATCCATCCTCCCACCACTGACCCATCCCTCTATCGACCAATTATTCAATCACTAGGTCTATATGTATGTCTTTCCGTCCGTCTGTCTGTTTGTCTGTCTATCCGTCTGTCTGTCCATCTGTCTGTTCGTCTGTCCGTTTGAGTTTTACTAAATCGTTTACCTAACTTTCCTACACAACCTGGATATGCATCTGCCCGTTTTAAATCCCCAAATAACATGAAACACACAGGATTAGTCGGGTCTGTTTGACCAAGACAAAAAACAAGTTAGGTTTGCATACAATTTTACAGTTAAAACCGTAAAAATTTCAAACCGAACCCACAGCGAAACCGCTTACCTTCAGGCGGCGGACAAACAAATTTTGTTTCGTGTAAATTTAGTTATTTGAGCACTGTGTTTTGGCTTTGGTAGTTGGACAGTATCCACTTTCAATTTTATTTCATAAATTCACTGTGTCTGATTTGCTTATGGATTTATAGTTCATATAATGCAAATAATAGCTCATAGACTCAGGGCCGGATTATCCATTAGGCTAAGTAGGCTGAAACCTAAGGGGCCCGGAGCTCTTGGGAGACGGTGTATAAGGTAAACAAAAAAAAAATGTATGCAGCTTTAAGCACAAAAAGAAAATTATGGCATTGATGCGCGTAGAATCTTCTGTTCTTAGAACAACGTATTTCTTATTGAAGACATTGTTGAAAGACAAACAAGAAAAATGGTTATATAAAATGTGTTTTTGTGTGTGTGTTTACCTTGATAATAATAAAAATAATAATAATAAACTTTAACAAAATATAATTACTTATAAAAGAAGTAAGCAATGCTAACAAATTAATTTACGAGTATATTAATAAGACTAGTATATACCATCTCGTGCTACGGGGTTTGAACAAAAATATTAAAATTATTACCTTCTAGGTGAAAAAAAGGGGAGGGGGGCGCCCAAACACCAAACAAGCCTTGAGGCCCTTTGTGGCTTAATCCGGCTCTGCCTAGACCGCAGGGCCTTTTATATTTAGACACACGCCTTAGTATATCTGACGGACCTTGTGCCTAAGTTGAACGATACGCGCTTCGCCAAAACGAGGCAACACATATATTTTTAAAAAATACAGAAAGTATAATGCAATTTGATGTACATTTTAGATGAAGTTCCTTCCAAAAATGTTTCGTATTCTGCGAGTGAAAACATAATGAACGTTTAAAAAAAAATTGTCATGAGGATGTTTTATATAATGTGAAAGGATAAGTAATGGTTGTAAAAATAACAATAATAAGCGTGTGTAATATCTTCTTCTTATATCCTTAGCCCCGGATTGACAAAGCAGTCATTGACCATCACGCCTAGTGGCGTCTTGCGGGGCAGCAACAAACTGTCCCCATTTTGCTAGGTCGGTGGCCATCCTTCGTGTCGTGCCCCAACTCTGGTTCATGCTTTGCATCTCAGCTTCCACTGTTCTCCGCCAGGTTGTCTTTGGTCTGCCTTCTGGGGTCCGTAGCATAGCAGTTCTGGTGATGGTGTCAGGGTCCCTTCTGAGGACATGGCCAACCCAGTTCCAGCGTCTGCATGCAATGATGGTGTGCATGATTTTATTTACTGCACCATGTAAGCAGTGTTCATTTGTTGCTGTTTCCGTAACTTTCTTTCATTTACACAGACAGGGGTGTCGACCCTGTGCTAAAACCCCCAACCCGGAGGAGCAGGATGTCTTCTTTAGTCTGATTCCTATCCGCGCAGATCTGTTCAGCTTGGTAGAACCTGCCAGGAATTAAACTCCCGCTGGCATAGCTCTGGGGGTTGGCAGGGTACGCAACCCGCCACATCGCTACAAGGTATAGACACCGTAGATGGCAGCGTGTCATATAGTGTGAATGAAAAATAGATAATGGATGTAAAATTTACCTTAAACGATGTTCCGTGAACTGTGAATCTATATATATATAAAATCCCAGCTTTTTCTATCACTAACGCTAAGGGATGCAACTTTGGTTGAAAGTTAGGCATTAATTGTTTTGTTTCCCTTATATGTACTCTCCCGAAAATAGTAACACTCGACAAAGAAAAATGCGCAAATGACGGTGTGCACAAAAATCTTTATAGAATGTGTGATCCCGTATACACACACTGGGATCCTCGCACTGTGGGG
This sequence comes from Oreohelix idahoensis, assembly GCA_024509875.1. Classification (NCBI taxonomy): domain Eukaryota; kingdom Metazoa; phylum Mollusca; class Gastropoda; order Stylommatophora; family Oreohelicidae; genus Oreohelix; species Oreohelix idahoensis. The sequence goes on from JAMPIV010009128.1 coordinate 18,307, forward strand.
ATGCACAGTGGTTTGTTATAATACTTTTGAATAAGTAAAATTGCCGTTAGGTATTGGTGCTTTTGAATTTAATACCCGTCTTATGACGTGCTATTACACTAGTTGTTAAATAATGAAAGTAAAATTGTTACTGTACTGAGTTTTCATGTACTGTGATATCGCCTCGTGTAATACTGGGAGTCTCTGATGAGACAAACAAAGAACATGACTTATGCTCTATCAGGCATGTAGTACAAAATAACTTATATGAGTGTAGCAAAGCAGATTTTGCTGGGGAGGTTATGATGGTATCCTAAAAGAATGAAAAGGTGTCTGCTTTAACCGTGTGAGGTCAAGCACATGTAGGCCTCTGACTCTATAAATGATGATGATGAATTATGTGCAGAGAACCTACAGCTACCTCCCTAGGTCTCACACGGTCACTATGCTGGCTCTAGTGTATGGTGTATGGTGTACCTAGTGTCTAGGGGAGAAATGAAATGATGGTACACAACAGTCAAACACTTTAAGTTTCTATAAAGAAGATAATAAAACTAGCAGTTAAGTTTTTCTTTGAACAAATTTTTTTTTTTTTTACAATTTATTTTGCCTGTCCATTCATAGCTTGTGGACAGGTCTTTGAAAATAAGGACAAGATAGTTTACAGAAAAGAACAATTAAATATTTGGGACAATTTGCCCAATAACTAAAAGTTATTATGTATTTATATATGTCTTTCCTGTAGGAAATATTAAAAGAGTTCACTTTGTTCATCTAAAGGGAGAGTCACTGTAAATGAGGGCTGTAGTTCATCCTACCCCCATAAACGTCCTGTGTAATATTTTGAAACACAAGAAACTGTCAGAGATGCCCCAGATGTCTAACTCATCACCTGGGAGTCCTTGTTGTAAGATATTTCAATGTGTAGTTGCAGAAAGTTTCAATTTCACCACTCGCCAAAGCTCCTACTGGTCTTCGACAGCATATAAGTCTGGTTGGAGACTGGTTGGCGTCTATTAGTACTCAGCAGGTTTCCTGTCACCAGCCGGCAACAGGAACATAGACCCTCTGCAACAAAAGGACACCCTGGCCTTTTATCTCTGATCACTTATTCTAACACTTAATTTCCTACGTGGGTATGGGGTCAGCCTCGCGTGCCTTACAAGTGCACTCGCCCCGAATTGTACAGGACTCCCACCCTGCTGTGATCACACCTCAGGTCTTTATAGTAGATACGCCACTGTACGTTTACATACTTTTCATCAATACAATAATGTGGCGTAACCACATTTCCTTTGATATGATATTCTCTTCTTTTCTTTTCAATTATATTTGCTTCAGGCATGTAAACAGTGTTCATTGAACACAGAGGCTTACTAATCTATTTTAATACAATAATATGACAACATAATCATAACAACATACATCAGTTAGATACCGTTTAATGTGAGGACTCAACAGTGTCTGCTTCCGACATGTCCTTCACTTTTTTCCAATAGCAGTATGTAACTTTGTAGTTGGACCAAACATATTAAATTTCATAAAATATCCTTACCACAATCAAGAAATATATATACAAATGACGCTGACTGTGTGAAGAAATGGCCTCAACTTCCTCCGAACTGCACAGACTGTGAATTTATTCTTTATTTAAGTTTAGAATTAACACAGCTGTTTCTCAGCGTATTTGAATAAAATTTTTAGTTCAACTGGCAATGAATAGTCAAAGCCTTTTGCTAATATTTACTAGCACTGGCCAATCGAAACGTTCCGACTACTTGAATTCAAATGCAGTTTGAATGAAAAACCAAAATAATTTCGAATAATTTCTGCGTCTGGTGGTCGATTGGCCAGTCTGCTTTTGTCATGCCCAATACAAAAAGATATTACGTTTAGGATTACATTTTTCCTACCGCTCCCCTTTTCAGTCATACTCTTTTTACCCAAGCGAATCTGAATGTACCTCCCTGCCTCTTTTCCAAGCTTGCGTCCCCCTAACGTTACAAAAAAACATAAGCAGGAACGCCAGTCTGTCTGGTCGAGTGTCCTTAGATATTAGTATTTCTTCAAAAACTTATCTAATTCTGGGACTATCATATTATTTAAAGTACATTCTTACTCAGCTAACTCTACGTCATACTCTCATATAATTTTTATGGGGAACTTCATAATGGTTTTAAATTTCCAATTTATGTCATCGTCAATCGTCAAATAAAATTTTACACAAGTCCGCCATCTTTCCTCTCCCTCATCTCGCCAACATGTATTTTTCAAATAACTAACTTGTTTTAGTTACGTCAGAAATGCTACCACTAGGAGGAAATAAAATTGTCTGCGTGGTTTTGCTTTGGCTGGCTTTTTCGCAGTGTGTGTATATGCGTTGCAGACTGTGTCAGCGAAGCGGGGTGTAGACGGGGCGGGTTAAGAATTTGCGTTACTAATTAGTATTGTATCGTGTAATACTACCAAACAATGTAAGGATTATTACTAAATTTTTGCGTTACAGTTGACAGAAAGCGTTACTTCAGATAGCTATTTTGCGGCACGCTTCCGCCAATTGTTAATTATAAGGCTAGACTACAAAGTGTATGCAGTAAATCGGGCAACAGTTAAACATTAGTAGTGTTTCTCGAAAACGAAACTAAAGCGTGTCAGACTTTTACCGTGAAATCGGTCTATAGGCTTAGCACTGTGCAAAAAGCAGCGCTGCTGGCGTCGAAGATGCCAACCGTCAGACACATGCGGGCAAATGTATTTATTATCGTTTTATGCCTAAATCTTACTGAATTGAGCGTTTATTCTCGCAGATTTTGCTACACACCTCCCATCCTAAAACATGCATTCATTTGCAGGTTATAATATGCGAGATAACTTAGCTCTATGAAGTCTTACTCGTTTTTCTGATCTTCATCATAAGGATGTCTGCTCAAAAAGTCTGCGCGAACGTTCAAAGGGCCGGGAATGTATTCTATCAGAAATGAGTATGGTTGCAACAAGAGAGACCATCTCAATAATCTGGAATTTTCATGCTTGGCCTGTGACAAGAATACGAGGGGTGAATGGTTCGTTTGGACCACAAATGTCCTGCCATATAAATAAATCTGGAATTTCTTTATAGACCATATTAAAGCTAGACATTCTTTTTCACTGGTTGAGTAATTTTTTTCCGCCTTGTTCAACTTGCGGCTAGCATAAGCGACTGGGTTCAATTCCCCCTCTTGTGAGGAGGACCTTTGCAATAATGTAGCGCCCAGGCCCACATTGCTTGCGTCACTTCTCACAACAACTTCTTTAGTCAAGTCTGGCAATTGCAACACTGGCCTGCTTGTAAGCTTCTCTTTTAACTCCTGGTAAGCCAATTCACACTGTGCTGACCAAATTATAGTATCAGGTTGACCTTTGCGAGTTAAATCGGTCAGAGGAGCACATATAGAGTTAAAATGTTTGATATACTTTTGGTAAAAACCACACAGAGACACGAAAGATCGCACATCTTTTTTTGTTTGTGGTCTAGGTGCTCTTTTTAATTTTTCCAGATTCTTGGGATCAGGGGTCATGCTACCCTGATGTACTGTATGTCCCAAGAATTCCAACTCTTTACAACCAATACAGCATTTTGTTGGCCTAGCGGTTAAGTTAGCCTCTCTGAGTCTATCAAACAGCATATTCAAAGAGGTAACGTGTTCCTCAAATGTTTCCGTAGCAATGAGGATATCATCCATAAAATTCGAAATACATGGATTTTTCAGGGGATCCAGCAATTTTCGCATCATCCTAGAAAACACACTCGGGGCATTTTTCAAACCAAATGGTAACATATTGAACTCATAATGACCTTCCGAGGTGCTAAAGGCCAAATAAGGTCGAACCTCAGGCTTTACTGTAATCTGGTAATAGCCTTTGCTAAGATCCACCTTAGAAAAATATTTTGCCTTGTTCAACCTGGCAAAAAGTTGAGTAGTATCAGGTAATGGATCCACCTGACCTTCTGTGACAGCATTCAGTTTCCTGTAATCTATGCACAGTCTATGTTCTCCTGGTGGTTTCCGCAACAAAACCACACAGGAACTGTAAGGAGACTCACTGTGAGAAATAATCCCTTCTTTTAACAAATAATCAATCTCCTCTTTCAAAGCTTTTTCCTTAGCGAACGGAATGGAATAAGGCCTCATACAGATGGGTGCTGGGTCTAGTAGTTTCATATCATATGACAACAAATTTGTGTGCCCCGGTTTATCAGTTAACACATCTGTATGTTTCTCAAGGACCTGTTGAACCTTCTCCTTCTGTCCCTTTGTCAGGTGATTACTGATTTTCACCTGTGCAAACGTTTCACTGGTTTTCAGTGGATATTCAACCGAGGAGAGAGGTTCATTCTTCATCTCGGTTGCGATAGACAAGGCCATTAAATGTGTTTCCTACTGGATTTGTCTGTCCAGATATTTCTTCAAAAGGTTCCCATGATAGACTTTCTCCTTTCCCTTTTTGTCTATCTTATAATTTGTTCTGGATACCTTTTCCAAAACTGTATATGGCCCTTGCCATCCGATATGAAGTTTATTGTTGCTGCCTGGCAATAGAAGAAGTACCTTCTCCCCTACAGCAAGTTCTCTATCCTTCGCTTTTTTATTATAATAAGCAGCATGCTTTTTCCTGGCTTGTCTCAAATTTTCATTTGCCAGTTTCCAACTAGTTTTTAAACGAGTGGTCAGTTCGTTCACATATTGGTATGATGAGGTAACAGTCTCCTCTGCCTTCTCATCTGTCCAGGTCCTTAGCAAAGTTACATATGGACTTTTAATTTTTCTGACATAGTATTCATGGCACCTGTCAGGTCTTTTACATTGGAAGCTCTGTTTTGCGGACGTTTCTTTCTTGTGTCACCACACAAGAATCTACCACTACCAATTTGTTTCCTGGGGTTGTCTCCCCTCAGGTTCAAATTCAAATTGAGAGAACTTCGCTCTCTTTTTTCTTCCTCCAGTTTACATAAGTCCGACCGAGGGATCGTCGGCTTATTCTGGGGTATAACAGTTCTTTGTACTCGCTGCATAGTGGCCACAGTAAAACATTCGAGTGAGGACTGTCTGTGAAACGGGGGTTCCCACTCCCCTCTGTCCACTTTATTATAATTATTTTTCTTTCCAGGCCTAATTTTGCCCCGTGGCGTTTCTAGGTCCTGATTCATTTTCCCACGTGTGTCTTTATTTTCTGGTCCCGGTTTGCCATAATGCTTCTCTTGCATTTGGTTCTTATTTTTCCACCCTGTGGAATTTTTCTCGCTGCACTGTTCGCAGTCCTCGACAAATTTTCTTATGTCATCAACTTCTCCGGGCCAGAAATATCCAACAGATGTTCTTTGGCATGTGGTACCCATCTTCTGGTGTTCACCATTTAGAACATGTGTTTGTCTCATGACTTGTGCCCTATATTTCGATGGCACTACTATCTGTCCACACCCGGATAGTCCTGCTTTATCCGCCCTGCAAAGCAGTCCATCATCCAAATAGAAGTCTCCTTTCCTTGGAGGGGTATGGAGTTTTTGGAGTTTTTCAAAACACGGCTTCAGTGACCTATCTTCAGCCTGTGCCTTTCTCCACTGTTTACGAGACATTGTTTTTGGTGGTTCCTCCTCTTTTTTAAGAGTCGACCTGACCTGGATCGTGGCCATTACTACAGGTCTCCTTCCACAATTTTCAGTGTTATGGTTGTCCATCCGACAATTTTTACAATACCTCTTTCCTTGGTTAAAAGGTTTTCTTTCATCATTCCTTCTATCATTGAATTGTGGTCTATTCTTAAACTCATTTCGAGGCCTATCAAAGTTCTGCTTATTTCGGTTATCGAATTTATTATGGTTTGGGGGGCCTTACTCTGATCTATTTGTTTCTTCTTGGTGCCAGCTACCTCTGCCTGGGCTGCCTGATACCTCTCAGCGACATTTATTATCTCACCCAGCCTCTCCACACCCTGTTCCATGATAAACGTTCTCATATCTGGAGCCATGGACTCTCTCATCTGTTCAATGAGTATCATCTCTTTGAGATCTGGGGTTTTCCCCAAAGTAGCCCATTTCTCCATATACGTTTCCAACCGGGCGGAGAACTGGTGATAAGTCTCACCCGACAGTAGCCTGGCATTCCTAAATTTCTTTCTATAAAACTCTCCGTTCTTTTCGTATCTTAACAGAAGAGCTTGCTTCAACATGTCATAGTTGTCTTGGTCATCCCTGCTCATTTTGGAAAACACTTCATAAGCTGTTCCCCGAAGTCCCTGAGACAACTTTACCCCCCATCTTTCTCTTTCTAACCCATAAATAGTGGCTAAATGTTCAAACCTACTTAAATACCCTTCGATGTCATCGTCTTTCTCAACAAAATGGTCTACATGAAAACCCATAGCTGAGGTTGAGGCTCCCTGACTAGCAGTGGCATCTGAGGCAAAGGGGCTGGCACTATTTTCAGGAGCATGGCCTTGAAATTCTAACTCCCTTAGTCATATCTCATGCTCCCTCTGTAATCTTTTTTCTTCTGCTTCCCTCTCGGCAGTCAATCTCTTTTCTTCTTTTTCTGCCTCCCTTTGCAGTCGTTTTTCTTCGGCCTCCCTTTCGGCAGTCAATCTCTTTTCTTCTGCCTCCCTTTGCAGTCGTTTTTCTTCTGCCTCTAATTTTTTCCTCAAATTGGAGCCTCTTTATCTCAGCCTCTCTATCAGCCTCTAATGCCTTAGCCTCCTTGTCAGCCTCAATCTGCAACCTCTTAATTTCTTTTTCAGCCTCTAACTTTCTTTCTGCTTCTAACTTCCTGTCTTCCCTATCTCGTTCAATAAATTTGTCACATTCTACCGTCACATATTGAACCAACTCTGGTCCATCCATGCCCATCTCTTTAGCAGTCTGTACAGCCGCAGAGCGAAACTTGGCCAGATCTGCCATTCTGATAAGTACAAAATGCTCTAACAAAATCTCTAACTAATTATAAATTTATTTAATTAAATCTGGGCGCTGACACTTTCTTCATTTCCCAAATCTTGGGTAATAATATATGGGGATTCCCTGGGAAAATTAGACTGTTGTTAAAGCTAAACCCCAGATCCCAATGTATGTAGTACTAAGAGAAATTCAGATGCCCGGACAAGCCTACCAATTTATGTAGCAAAGTAGATTTGGCTGGGGAGGTTATGATGGTATCCTAAAAGAATGAAAAGGTGTCTGCTTTAACCGTGTGAGGTCAAGCACATGTAGGCCTCTGACTCTATAAATGATGATGATGAATTATGTGCAGAGAACCTACAGCTACCTCCCTAGGTCTCACACGGTTACTATGCTGGCTCTAGTGTATGGTGTATGGCGTATGGTGTACCTAGTGTCTAGGGGAGAAATGAAATGATGGTACACAACAGTCAAACACTTTAAGTTTCTATAAAGAAGATAATAAAACTAGCAGTTAAGTTTTTCTTTGAACAAATTTTCTTTACAATTTATTTTGCCTGTCCATTCATAGCTTGTGGACAGGTCTTTGAAAATAAGGACAAGATAGTTTACAGAAAAGAACAATTAAAATTTTGGGACAAAATGCCCAATAACTAAAAAAGTTATTATGTATTTATATATGTCTTTCCTGTAGGAAATATTAAAAGAGTTCACTTTGTTCATCTAAAGGGAGAGTCACTGTATATGAGGGCTGTAGTTCATCCTACCCCCATAAACGTCCTGTGTAATATTTTGAAACACAAGAAACTGTCAGAGATGCCCCAGATGTCTAACTCATCACCTGGGAGTCCTTGTTGTAAGATATTTCAATGTGTAGTTGCAGAAAGTTTCAATTTCACCACTCGCCAAAGCTCCTACTGGTCTTCGACAGCATATAAGTCTGGTTGGAGACTGGTTGGCGTTTATTAGTACTCAGCAGGTTTCCTGTCACCAGCCGGCAACAGGAACATAGACCCTCTGCAACAAAAGGACACCCTGGCCTTTTATCTCTGATCACTTATTCTAACACTTAATTTCCTACGTGGGTATGGGGTCAGCCTCGCGTGCCTTACAAGTGCACTCGCCCCGAATTGTACAGGACTCCCACCTTGCTGTGACCACACCTCAAGTCCTTATAGTAGATACGCCACTGTACGTTTACATACTTTTCATCAATACAATAATGTGGCGTAACCACATTTCCTTTGATATGATATTCTCTTCTTTTCTTTTCAATTATATTTGCTTCAGGCATGTAAACAGTGTTCATTGAACACAGAGGCTTACTAATCTATTTTAATACAATAATATGACAACATAATCATAACAACATACATCAGTTAGATACCGTTTAATGTGAGGACTCAACAATGTCTGCTTCCGACATGTCCTTCACTTTTTTCCAATAGCAGTATGTAACTTTGTAGTTGGACCAAACATATTAAATTTCATAAAATATCCTTACCACAATCAAGAAATATATATACAAATGACGCTGACTGTGTGAAGAAATGGCCTCAACTTCCTCCGAACTGCACAGACTGTGAATTTATTCTTTATTTAAGTTTAGAATTAACACAGCTGTTTCTCAGCGTATTTGAATAAAATTTTTAGTTCAACTGGCATAGAATAGTCAAAGCCTTTTGCTAATATTTACTAGCACTGGCCAATCGAAACGTTCCGACTACTTGAATTCAAATGCAGTTTGAATGAAAAACCAAAATAATTTCGAATAATTTCTGCGTCTGGTGGTCGATTGGCCAGTCTGCTTTTGTCATGCCCAATACAAAAAGATATTACGTTTAGGATTACATTTTTCCTACCGCTCCCCTTTTCAGTCATACTCTTTTTACCCAAGCGAATCTGAATGTACCTCCCTGCCTCTTTTCCAAGCTCGCGTCCCCCTAACGTTACAAAAAAAACATAAGCAGGAACGCCTGTCTGTCTGGTCGAGTGTCCTTAGATATTAGTATTTCTTCAATAACTTATCTAATTCTGGGACTATCATATTATTTAAAGTACATTCTTACTCAGCTAACTCTACGTCATACTCTCATATAATTTGTATGGGGAACTTCATAATGGTTTAAAATTTCCAATTTATGTCATCGTCAATCGTCAAATAAAATTTTACACAAGTCCGCCATCTTTCCTCTCCCTCATCTCGCCAACATGTATTTTTCAAATAACTAACTTGTTTTAGTTACGTCAGAAATGCTACCACTAGGAGGAAATAAAATTGTCTGCGTGGTTTTGCTTTGGCTGGCTTTTTCGCAGTGTGTGTATATGCGTTGCAGACTGTGTCAGCGAAGCGGGGTGTAGACGGGGCGGGTTAAGAATTTGCGTTACTAATTAGTATTGTATCGTGTAATACTACCAAACGATGTAAGGATTATTACTAAATTTTTGCGTTACAGTTGACAGAAAGCGTTACTTCAGATAGCTATTTTGCGGCACGCTTCCGCAAATTGTTAATTATAAGGCTAGACTACAAAGTGTATGCAGTAGATCGGGCAAAAGTTAAATATTAGTAGTGTTTCTCGAAAACGAAACTAAAGCGTGTCAGACTTTTACCGTGAAATCGGTCTATAGGCTTAGCACTGTGCAAAAAGCAGCGCTGCTGGCATCGAAGATGCCAACCGTCAGACACATGCGGGAAAATGTTTTTATTATCGTTTTATGCCTAAATCGTACTGAATTGAGCGTTTATTCTCGCAGATTTTGCTACAATGAGACTGGCAACATCATCGTGTAAAACAAATTACTACAGAAACCACTGCTGCCAGATGGCCAGCTGTAGTGGTAGGAGCGGAACTGAAAAGTATAATGTACTGTGACTGACTAAATAAAGGAAGTACCAATGACTGTAATAGCGATGTTCCATTTACTGTTTGGTTTGGTTGTAAGGATTATTGTCATTGCAGTTCCACCAGTGCTCCAATCTCCTCCCTTAGATCACACAAGGAGGATTTCAGCACAGTGCACGAATTCCGTAGCAACGACGAGAATCCCAATGTATGTATATAGGAATCACTTACTTACTTAGTCGTTCCCCTTCTACCGTGAGGTGTAGAGGTTTGGAAGAGAGAGCGCTAGACTATCCTATCGGCTGTCTTCCTCCTGGCCTGGTTCCATTCTAGTCCTCAGTCCTTCAAAGATTGTCTAATTTTGTCCTCCCAGCGGACTCTGGGTTGTCCTTGGAGTCTGGATCCCTGGCTCTTAGTTTCCCATGCTTGTCGTGGTAGCCGATCTTCTCCCATTCTGCAGACATGGCCAAACCATCTTAGTTGGGGCTGTTCTACTTGGGTCTGCAGGGGGTGGGATTTTAGGCCTTGACGTATCGTCTGGTTGTGGACCATGTCTCTTCTTGTTACTTCAACCACCTTCCTTAGATACCTCATTTCTGAGGTTTGAATCTGGCTTTTGGGGGTTGTAGTCATTGCCCATGACTCGCATCCATATGTCAAGACTGGGACATAGGTGTAGCAGTATACAGCCATCTCCGTTCCATAATTTCTGCAAGACTTGTAGAAGCTCTGTATAGCATGAATCAGAGGTGCTGGAATGTTCTTCCTTGCCAAACAGTCCCAAAGTTTGCTCCAGGGAACCCTGTCAAACGCCTTTTTTAGATCTATGAAACAAAGATGGATCTCACTCTTATACTCAAGGGCCTTTTCACTCAGCTGTCAGAGTTTGAAGATTAGGTCTTGATTACTTCGGTTTGCTCGGAATCCGCACTGGACCTCATCCAATTGTGGCTCAGCTAGGCGTCGGAGTCTCTGCTCTAGGATTATCGAGTAGATTTTACCAGGGACACTGAGAAGGGATATGCCTCTATGATTTCCACATTGTCGATTGTCACCCTTTTTGAAAATTGGTGTTATGATGGCAATCTCCCAATCGTTTGGTATGTTCTTGTTGCCTGTAGGACCCTTAAGAGTATGGGTCGACTGATGCTCCCATGTACTTAACCATTTCTGGTGTTATACCATCATGGCCTGCTGCTTTGCCAATCTTGATTTTTCCCAGTGCTGCCTTCAAATCTTCCATTTTTATGTCATCTTCACCATCATTGGTTTTCTCTTCTGTTATCATTTCTGATGCTTCACCATGCTATCCATCCAAGAGTTCTGAGAAATATTCTTTCCATCTTTCCATTACTTCCTTCGGGGCAGTAAGAAATGTGCCTTGCTTGAACTTTATAAATTTGAGAAGGCATTGTTTTTCCTTCCTCATGTTCTTTAGGGTCTTATAGAACAATTTCTGGTTTTCTTGCGCATCTTTTCCTAGCTTTTCTCCAAATTCTTCCCAGGACTTCTGTTTTGCTGCTAGCACCTTGTTCTTTGCTTCTGTTCTGAGTATCACATATTCTCTATATTTCTCTATTTGTCCTGCTGTGTTTTTAGCTCCTAAATATTGTTTCCATGCCATTTTCTTCTCTCTTATTTTCTCTTTGACTTCCTCTGTCCACCAAGGCGTCCTCTTTCTCTTGTTCCCAAGTCGGACTTCACCACATGCTTCTGCAGCAGCTGTCTTTGTGATGTCCTTGAATTTAATCCAGAGGGTTTCCAAGTCATCAGGTCGTTCTTCTGTGTTGCTCACTGCTGTAGCAATAAGCCCCTGATATCTGGTCTTAATTTCTGGCTCTCTCAGCTTGTAGGTCCTAATGCTCATTTCTCCTGCTCGTTTACTTGGTTTCTTGCGTGATGTTGGGCAGTTCCTAGGCTGAGCAACTCTTTCAGTTGTTCTTTTGATTGTAAGCAGGTAGTGATCACTTCCAATCTCTGTCCCCCTCCAGATTCTAGCATCCCGGACATATTTGAATGAGCTTCTCCTAACAATGGCATAGTCGATCAATGACTTCTCATTCTTTGTTGGTTCACATCTAGTGTATGCATGTATGCGCTTATGGAGGAACTTTGTGTTTGTAATGATCAGATTCTGCTCACTGCAGAATCTAAGGAGTCGCTTTCCATTGTCATTGAGAGTATCTTCTCCATATCTTCCGATAACTCCACCCCATCTAGCATGGTCATTTCCAACTCTGGCATTGAAATCTCCGAGCATGATAATTTCATCTAGGCAGTCATCCACTGTCCTTTGAAGCAGCTCGAAGAATTCCTCCTTGACCTCTGCTCTCTCGTCCTCATTTGGCCCATACACTATGACCAGGTTGACTATGGTTTCTCCTTCTTTTAGTTTTACAACCATAATGCGCTCTGAGACAAAGTTCCATCCCTTGATACTATCTTTTTGATTGTTGGCAACAATGCAACCCACGCCCCCTTTAGCTCTTTCAGATATGGGTACACCACTGTAGAGCAGCGTGTTGCCATCGAGATCCATGACTCCTTGTCCTTTTTTCTTTGCTTCAATTATAGCAGTATATCAGTGAGAGATTGAATCATGGGTGCAGTATATCAGTGAGAGATTGAATCATGAGTGCAGTATATCAGTGAGAGATTGAATCATGAGTACAGTATATCAGTGAGAGATTGAATCATGAGTGCAGTATATCAGTGAGAGATTGAATCATGAGTGCAGTATATCAGTCAATGATTTTCAGGCAAAAATTAAAAAAAAAATGTTAGAAAGAAACTACTTTATCTGTGCTGTTTTCTTATTTATAGTAAGGGTTTTCAAAGTGCACTTTGTGTATATTTTTTCTTGTACGTGTAATTTTTTCACAGATTGTCCAATTGCATTTTTTTTTCTAAATTACATTAAAAATTACATTGTTTAAAAGCCTTTCCAAAGCTCTCCTGCTAAAAAAAAGTTAGGCTAAATGTCGAAACTTCGCTAGAGTTTTTACCAGTTATCCCACAGGGAAGCCACAGAAAGAATGTAGTTGGTCAGGGGGGCCATGGACTCAAAAAGGTTGAAAACCGCTGACATATGGGGTTGCCCGGAGATCAGTGATGTCGATTCTGTTCAATAATAACAACAACAAAAAAAGATTACCCGACAAAAACAAGCTCACACCTTTCATTGAATTTGTATATTTTGTGAATGAATCAGGTTTTTATGTAGCTGTATTGTTTTATACTTTCTGTTTGTCTCATGACCATTTTATAAAGTTGTTATGTTCTATGTTATGAGTAAAGTATTGCTAAGAGTTGATCTTTTTTGTTTTTGAAGGTATTTCCTATCAATACAAAATTTGGTGTGGAGCGAGAAAATTTTCATCCCGAAAGTTCGACCCAAAGAAAAAAGTTTGGGAACCACTGGTTTAGGTGCATGTCTACCAGAAGCGATCGTTGCTCATGGCCAAATGTATGTAGCGCTCACGCGAGGTCGTAACCCATGCAATATAAATGTATGCCACAAGCCATCAAGGCAAATATTTTAAAGATATCTGTACATTTACACACATAAAATTTCGTGCATAAGTAACTGTTAAGTAATTAGTCAAAATACTCTCAATTTTAGGTCTTGAGTAAATCTAAACAACTGCCACCGACAAAAACGAAATAGTTCCCACTTTTCTACGCCATCACTTAAGATATTTCCGTTTTCCACTGTACGTGTCAAGTCCGGACCCACTTTAGTTTTGTTATCTAACGGAAGAGTTAGTGAAGTTGGATTTGTCATACTCTGTATGTTATGCTATATTCTTGTCAATACTAGTATTGCTCATCCTTTGACCATAACAAATCCGTCAAATAGTTATTCATTCATTCATTCAGTTACACTATGGAGCATACAACAAGGACATGCTGTCTTTCTGTAACGTGCCGTCAGCTTAAGGACTATTCATGTCTTCACCGTATTTGTCTCCAGTACTCTTCTCCATGTATTTTTGCAGTCTGATTCTCTCACCCTGATTCCACAACAAGGATTGCCTTGTAATGCTATTGACAGCTTTCCTCACTTGAGTGTCCTATCCAGCGCCAGAATCTGTTTCTTATCTCCTGTTCAACTTGCACCTGTCTGGTTCTCGACATCAGTTCTACATTGCTGCCCGTGTCGTATCATTTCAATCCTTCTTTTCGAAGCAAGCATCCCTTTATGACAGTCTCTAACTTGTTAATTTTTGTTTATCTTGTTCTCCATGTTTCAGTGCCATACGATAGTACTGACTTGGCATTTGAGTTGAAGATTCTTAATTTTGTTGCTGGACTTCAGTCAAATAAAGCCTTAACTTATTTATCTTCATACAGACTACGTGAACATTGCTTAGCCTCAACGGATGGATTTAAAACAGCTCAAACTAACAAGATGGCAAACAAGTTCTTGATTGTGACGATCTTCTGTCACATTTTGACTGTGACGAGTGTCACCTTACAAGAAGATTACAACGTCTTCAGCCTCACAGTCAACTACGATCACAAGGAGTTTGCGATTAATTTTCCTATGGACAAGTTCATTGAGTAAGTTGTCGATTTTTAAATCTTCTTCAAGTACCAAGCCTGGAGGTATAAGAGGGACGTTCAGAAAGTAATGCACCACATCGTTTTTCTCAGGAGCTGTTTATTTAAAAAGCATGAAATTTATAAACAATATACATGGATATGTCATGTAAACATCGGTATTATTCAACATAATCTCCATCAACTTGTACGGCTTTATGCCAGCGCGAAACAAGTGCATGTATTCCTAGCCCGTACCAGATTTTGTCTTGATCATGTAGCCATTTCTTCGCTGCATGAATCACTCCTTCATCATCTTCAAACCTTGTCCCACGGAGTGCATCTTTAAGTGGACCAAATAGATGAAAATCAGAGGGTGCCAAATCGGGACTATAGGGTGGATGGGGTAGTACAGTCCAACCCAATTTGGTGATTGCTTCCCGTGTTGCCAGACTTGTGTGAGGGCGCGCATTGTCGTGAAGGAGAAGCAGGTCTGCTGGATTCTTGTGCTGCCAAACTCTGCAAAAACGTTGATTAAGTTTTTTCAAGGGAGGTAGTGACGAAAAATAACAATACGGGACTCTTTCGAGGCCCCGTAATTGGAATGAGTACACTTTAAACCCTTTAACGAGGATCTATTGGAGGGCAAGTCTGGTGCCAGCAGCCGCGGTAATTCCAGCTCCAATAGCGTATATTAAAGTTGTTGCAGTTAAAAAGCTCGTAGTTGGATCTCAGGCGCAGGCGGGCGGTCCGGCTCGCGCCGGTTCACTGCCCGTTGTCTCCTGCCCTACCGTCTGCCGGCTCTCTCCCGCGGGTGCTCTTCGCTGAGCGTCCCGGGTGGCCGGCGCGTTTACTTTGAAAAATTAGAGTGTTCAAAGCAGGCCTCGGCTGCCTGAATAATGGTGCATGGAATAATGGAATAGGACCTCGGTTCTATTTTGTTGGTTTTCGGAACTGGAGGTAATGATTAACAGGGACAAACGGGGGCATTCGTATTGCGGCGTTAGAGGTGAAATTCTTGGATCGCCGCAAGACGAGCTACTGCGAAAGCATTTGTCAAGAATGTTTTCATTAATCAGCCGCAGGCGACTTTGTCTTTACTGACTGTGTGTGGTGCACCACTCTGAGTGGGGACCTCCCAGTACCAAAGACTGCTGTGCCCGTCACAGATTTTGCTCCTTTCCTCAGACCTACGGGTCCTGAGAGTTCCTCTATAAATGCCTTTGTGCAGATGAGGAAGGACATCCCTCGAAACCTT
The DNA here is from genome assembly GCA_024509875.1 of Oreohelix idahoensis. Taxonomy (NCBI): domain Eukaryota; kingdom Metazoa; phylum Mollusca; class Gastropoda; order Stylommatophora; family Oreohelicidae; genus Oreohelix; species Oreohelix idahoensis. Next base: position 33,860 of record JAMPIV010009128.1, read on the forward strand.
CGGGTATATGAGGCTCTGTCCATTTTGGCTGGAATGACGTCTCGATGGTTCGGAGGTTTTATAGCGAATATGAGTACACATGAGGGCAAGTCCGGGCACAATGGGCTAATCACCTGTTTGCCAAGTCACCTCGATTACATGTCCTGCCCATGGGCCTTGTGCACTTGGGTCCCCTCTACACTTCGTTTCACGGGGTAGAAGAGGTTCCGATTATGAGATGAGATGAGATGAGAAGTTTTTTCAATGTCTTAATGTAAGCTTGCGAATTGATTGTCTCTCCTCTTGGCATAACGTCCACAAGAATCACACCTTCAATGTCCCAAAAGACAGTGATCATGACCTTTCCAGCTGAAGGAATTGTCTTGAATTTCTTTCTTCTTGGTGATTGCTGATGATGCCACTCCATTGACTGTCTTTTTGTCTCAGGTTCAAAATGATGTGCCCAGGTTTCATCACCTGTAACGATCTTAGCCAAAACGTTCTCTCCATCAGCATCGAAACGGTCCAACAATTCAGAAGAAATTGCTTTCCTTTGCAATCGGTGGTCATTGTGAGACTTCGAGGAACCCATATTGCGCAAACCTTAGAAAATCCGAGAGTTTTTATAACTGCATTTGCACTACCAATGCTGACTGACAGCTGTAAGGCCAATTGTTGAGTAGTGATTCGCCTACCAGTAAGAATAATGCCCTCAGCGCATTTCAATATTTCTGCGTTGGTGGCTGTGGCAGGACGTCCACAGCGCGGCCGATCAAGCAGCTCCGTATCGCCACTTCCTGATTCTTTATTCTCTGAACCCAGCGACTGACTGTACTGTCGACTGCAAAACTTCCATACACATCACATAGACGCTTGTGAATATTCACAACAGTTTCCTTCTCTGCAACGAGAAATTCTATCACAATTCGCTGTTTATAACGCAAGTTGCTAACACGCTCCATTTCAACGGTTTAGGGCAGCCGTATTATTTGGCCGGTTGCGGTGCAATTTGTTGCACACAATTGGCACATGCCATATTTGAAGTGTGCAAAATTTCATGCTTCTATCTTCATTATTAGCTGAGAAAAACGATGAGGTGCATTACTTTCTGAACGCCCCTCGTAGATGATCATGTCTCTCCACAACTTCCCACAGAACTGTTTATCCATTCCGTTGTTGACTTCTTCCCATGCCGTGATTATCAAGATGTCCAGAATCTTCTCTCTTTGTCGTTCTCTATCTAAATCAGGGGTTCTAAACCTTCCTTGTGCCATGAACCCATTTGGTTGTCCGGTAAAGGCTACGGACCTCTATGAATGGACGGTTCCATTTACGGACCTCTATGAATGGACGGTTCCATTTACGGACCTCTATGAATGGATGGTTCCATTCACGGACCTCTTCTTAGGAAAAAAATTACATAGACGCATAATTAAAAATTTGTGCATACAAACAACACATTTTATTACAAAGAAAAATCGTTTAACTTTACGTGTATTGATAAAGAAATAAAATAACAATCTGTAAAATAAATATAAAAAAGGTAAAGGAAGTCCCATAGAAGATACTGCCGTTGGGGAATGAAGTGTTAGAGACTTCACCATTCTAGGTCCAGCATCAGGAGGTGGAATGACCAGTTGCCTTCCTCGCTCTGCCTTTTCCTTCCCTAACTCAAAATCAGGTACCCACTTACAGCTGGATAGACTGGAGCGTGTTGGTACCGTGATTCGAACCCGGCATCTTTAACGCGAGAGACCAGCGCTCTAACCACTCTGCCAATCGGACGCTAATATATATATATATATATATATATATATATATATATATATATATATATATATATATATATATATATATATATATATATATATATATATATATATATATATATATATATATACGTTTTGGTTAAAAATAAAATTCACATTTGTTTATATACACGGACCACCTATAATCCAGTCATAGACTCCCAAGGGATTCATGGACCACAAGTTGAGAAACCCAGAGCTCGTTTTGGGTAAATGAATCAACCAATCACTGTCAGCTGACTTAACAAAACACGCCAGCACGTTACTGTACAATACGTTCATGATCTGTGCCTGTCGACATTTGCCCAGTTCATACCTGTCTCCAGCTCTCTTCTCTATTTGTGTGTGTGTGTGTGTTTTATTGTCTCCCTCTTTTGTCTCTTACTCTGGGATTTCCAGAATAGGGACTCCCTTATAATGCTGTCATCTGGTTTTGTTAATATATTGTCCTAACCTCCGCCAGCGTCTTCTCCGAACCTCCGGCTCTATCGATGTTTGTCTGCCTCTGTCAGTTATTTCCCAAATACTTATACCATTTCAATCTTTCAATTCTACGCAAGCACGTATTTATAAAAAGTCTTTTATTTTTTCTTTTGGTGTAAATTAGTATAGTCTAATATAAGAATCTTCAACTCCATTGTATGGCTCTAAAACATGGAGAATAACAAAAACAACAACCAAAAAGCTACAGACATTCATAAATGGGTGCTTGAGTAGAATAGAAGGATTAAAATGGTATGATAAGGTTACCAATGTGGAACTGATGACAAGAACCAGACAAGTGCCAGTTGAACAAGAGATGAGAAGAAAACACGTGTGATGGGTAGGACGCACACTGAGAAAACCTGTTGGTAGTATTACAAGGCAGTCTTTGTTCCGGAATCTCCAAGGAAAGAGAGGCAGGAGTAGACCAAACAACACATGGAGACGAGAACTTGAGACAGAAGTGAAAATGATGAGGATGACGTGGAAATGATGATAGGAAACTCTTTACAGAGCGATAAAACAGGAAGCAATCTGATCATCAGAAGAGGTCCCCCGTCCAAAAAGTGTTTCGGCCCGATTACTCCTTTACACTCTAAGGGGGGCGGGCCCACTTGGGTCATGACTCCCAAGCGTCTCAGCCTCTTGTTGTCTTGTATCGAAAATGAACTCATTTCACTTATGGTAGCAACTTTCCACAACTCCGCCGGCTGTGGAGGCAATTGTGAAAGTAACAAAGAGAAGACAAATTATTCTGTTCGTTCCGTCGCACATCACAACTAAGGACACACACTGACACGCCTGCACGAAGCCGACGGGAATAGCCACTGCGATAGCCGAAATTCTGTTCCTGACACCCCTTATAGAATACGCCGCCTGTCGCCCCTCAGTCACAGCCCGTTCACTATTACACCAAAAAACTCAGCGTATTGTGGACTTAGAAAAATTCCTGGTGTTTTCTGAACCGCAGCGTTTTTTTCACGATTTTCATTGCCCATTGCGGTTGTTCCACAGCCAGCATGATGCCTTTTCGGCAGTCTCACTAAGCCTCTTCATTGCCCTTGTTGTCGATTGTCCCCTCAGCCCCAACAGTTTCAATAAATGATACACTGATGCAGCCACAAGCCCTCTTGCGCCCACTTCAACAGACATGACCCTTGCAGTGAACCCATCATGTCTCAGATCAGCGGTTAGATCATTATACTTGGCCGCTTTGAACGAATGTTGCTCGTCTAATCTAGATTCAAATGGCACGGTCAGTTCAATCAGTATGACCTGAAGCGTTGCTGAAGAATGAAGCACTATATCCGGCCGTCTCCGCGATTTTCTGATACTCTCTGGATATGCCCCTCGGGGTCCAAATGGGGCAGTGATGCGCAATACAAGACTCAACATGTCTCTTAGCCTCTCCTGCCCAAGTCTACCTCACCTACTCGTGGTGGACCCCGTTATACCCAGTAATCTTGCCGAAGGTTGGGTATCAACCCCAGCGGGAGGCAAGATGGGACAGCAAACGAGGTAAAGGCAAAATCAAATCCCCCAGCCAGAGGGGGAGGCATGAGCACACTCTGCCTTAAGAAACAGGTGCTGAAGTCAGATGTACCAGGCCAGGAGGCGCACCAGCAACCATGGTACCATGCAACCCGCTTTGGTTTAATATGTCTACACAACAGATGTCAAAAAATTATCGTTATGGTGCTCGCCCTGTGAAGTCCCTCCAGGCAGGAGCAGTGCCGGATTCTGAGCCTCGACAGAATCCACCCTCAGCTACTGGAGGTCTCCTTAGTCCGCCAAATGGAGCCAGGAGGCGGAAGGAGAAAGTAACTGGCCAACCAGATAAGACGACGGCCCCTCTGAATGTCATGCATTGGAATGCAGAGGGAGTCAACAACAAAAAGACTGAACTAGAGAATACCCTATTTCGGAAAGAAATTAGCATATGCTGCATACAAGAAACCCACCTACAGGAAGGAAAACATTTTAAGATACGGGGCTATCAATGCTTCAGAGTTGACAGAAAAGATCGGAAGAAGGGTGGCATACTAACACTGATAAGGAATAACCTCAACGCTATAAAATCCAAGACATATAAAGAAGGTGCAGAATACCAAGTAATCCATCTAAAACATAACACTCTGGAACTGGATCTCCTAAACTTCTACTGCCCCAATGACATACCACTGAACATGACTAGCATAGATGTCCCCATTGGCAACTTCATAGCGGTGGGAGACTTCAACAGCCATTCCCAAAGCTGGGGATACAACCAGCTAGATAGAAGGGGCGAAGAGATAGAAAACTGGCAAGACGACAATAACCTAACCCTTCTAAACAACCCTAATGATCCTCCAACCTTTTACTCCAGAAGATGGCATAGCACCTCTACTCCAGACCTGGCATTCTGCACACCTGATTTGGCTGGGATAGTGGAAAGGGAAATAGGAGAACAACTCGGTGGAAGTGATCATCGTCCTGTATTCATCAAAATTAATAGAACAATTAATACAAGTCCAAGTCAGCCAAGATGGAATTATAAAAAAAGCAAATTGGTCCATTTATCAACACAGAGCAAATCTGCTTACAAAAGATATTAAGGTACTAGACAGAGACATTAACAGAGTCATCTGGGATTTTAATAATGGAGTACTCAAGGCAGCAAAGGAGACAATACCGAGAGGAGCGAGGAAGAACTATGTACCATATTGGTCCAACACACTACAAAACCTACATGAAGATATGAATGAAGCAAGGCACACTGCAGAGGTACAACCATCCCAACAGAACCATATCATGCTACAAAAGGCAAAAGCAAAATTCATTAAAGGAAAGCTAGAAGCCCAGAGGAGAAGCTGGAGGGAAAAAAACATATAAACTAAACCTTGAAAAGGAAGGGAGAAAGTTGTGGAAACTCACTAAACAATTGAATGACGATAACAATTCTCAACGACAAACCATTACACTAGACGATGCAGGGAAACTATATACCGGCAAACAAGCAGCAGACATATTTGCGGAATCCTACAGAAATGAAAGTAACATCTCCGTCAATTTACGCAGACAACGAGACATTCGTCAAGAAATAATCCACACTAGAACTAATGGAAACAGTCCGGACGTTATGTCCAAACCTTTCAATATGGACGAGTTAAAAACAGCCGTGTGGAAACTTAAAGACAGGAAATCACCAGGCCCGGATGGTATAACCAACGAAATGCTAAAACACCTAGGATATACAGCAATGAGCAAACTGTTGCAAATATACAACTACAGTTGGATGACAGGCAGTGTGCCACAGATATGGAGAGAGGCGCTCATGTGTCCCATCATAAAGAAAGGAAAAGACAACAGGAAGGCCACCAGCTACAGACCAATAAGCCTAACAAGCTGTGTATGTAAGACAATGGAGAGGATGATCAACAGAAGATTGAAATGGTACTTGGAATCCGAGAAAATTTTAGTGCCAGAACAAGCAGGGTTTAGAGAGTGCAGCAGCACAGAAGACCAAATCACATACCTGTCACAGATCGTTGAAGATGCCTTCCAAGAAAAGAGAAAAGTCTTTACCCTATGGATAGATCTCCAAAAAGCTTTTGACAAAGTATGGAAAGACGGGTTAATAGTAAAACTGCAAAGGAACGGAATCAAGGGTAATATGAGAAAATGGATCCAGTCGTTCCTACACAATCGGAAAGCAAGAGTCACTATGGAAGGTCACAACAGCAAGAAAATCCTCCTAAAACATGGAGTTCCTCAAGGCTCAGTATTGTCTCCCACCCTGTTCCTTGTATTCATCAATGACCTCATCCACGATCTGCCACAAGGTGTGAGAGCTGCCCTATACGCTGACGACTTGGTGGTGTGGTGTGTAGAAGAACATCTAACTATCGCTAATAAGCGAATACAAAGGGCAGCAGACAACATAGCAGCATGGGCAGAGAAATGGATGGTGCAGATCAACGCTGAAAAATCATCAACAACACTTTTCACGCTCTCCAACAAAGACAAAGCAGGAGAGATACGACTTGGAAATATACATGTCCAAACAGATGAGGAACCGGTGTACTTGGGCATTACATTAGATAAGAGAATGACATGGAGGCACCACATCGAGAGAACAGAGGCTAAAGCGAGAAGAAAACTTTCCATACTGAGGAAAATAGCTGGATCAAGTTGGGGAGCTAACGAAACAACACTAAAGAAAGTGTATACAGGTGCAATAAGACCTATATTAGAGTACGGATCAGCAGCATGGTCTACAGCAGCCAAATCACACCTACAAGCCTTAGATAAAGTACAAAATCAAGCGCTTAGGTTGATCACGGGTGCCATGAAGACCACACCAATAAATGAAATGGAAAAAATCACAGGCATTCCACCTTTATTATACAGACGAGACACTAAGACCCTGATCCAAGCAGAAAAGTACAAGAACATGCCCGCACATCCAATGAAAACTAGATTTGGAGATTTAGCCAGTGGGAGGTTGAAGAGAAGCAGTTTTGTGCATCGGTCCAAAAAACTAATTAGAACATACAAGGATGAACTACCAGACATCACTAAGGAAATAACTCCCACACTCCTCCCAACCCCATGGGAACAACATCAAAATTTCAGTATTAAGACCTCCATAACTACCACCTGCCCCATGGGAGAGCTAAATACTCTCCAAAGGAAAATAGCAGCATGTGACATGATTGAAGAACTATACCCCAGAGAAGCATGGATCCAAGTATATACTGATGGATCTGCAACCAGAGCAGTGAAGAACGGAGGCGCAGGAGTTTATGTGGTCTATCCAGACAAAGAAAATGAATCCACCTGTTCACCTACTGGAATATTCTGTTCAAACTATGCTGCTGAAGTACAGGCCATAAGCATTGCTGCAGGAATAATAAATAACACAATAAGCCAATGTCAGCAGGTTGTATTCCTTACCGATGCAATGTCAGTTCTGCAAGCCCTCAACAGTGATAAACTGCCAGAATTAAACTAAGTCCTATGCGAAGTAAATATCAAAAGAAGGGTAGTGCTACAGTGGATACCATCACACTGTGGCATACCAGGAAATGAGAGAGCAGATATGTTAGCAAAAGAGGGAGCAACACAGGAACAAAAAGAACAAACAATCACATTCCAGGAAAAGAAGACCCTTATCAAGGCCATCAGGAAAATTGATCAACAAAGAGACAACTATCAATATCTTGATCGAGCAAAACAGGTGATCCTGTTCCGTATGAGAACAGGACACAACAGACTGAACAGTCACTTATACAGACTGAGATTGGTCCCATCACCCCTATGTACGTGTGGACAGGCAGCACAGACAGCCGAACACATCCTGCAAGACTGCCACATGCTTAGTCAATTGCGAACTGAACATTGGCCCACAGAGACGCACATCCACACAAAGCTGTTTGGGAGTCTTGAAGAACTTTCAACCACAGCAACATACATCCAGAAAACCGGACTTCTTGTGTAGACATTTCTAAACAACAGCGAACGAGAAGAAGAAGAAGAAGAAGAAGAAGATATGCCCCTCGTCCAGGTAGGTCTACCGCCATCTCCCAGTCGTTTGCTCAGTCAAGAAGAGATGGTAAACTGCTACCAGGTTTACTCGGTTTGGGGTGTGCTGACTTTCCTGCCCTCAGAAAGTATGTATTCGCGGTGCTCGGCCTGGGTTTGCTATTCGCATTCATCCTTGCCAGATCTATTGTCGCAGCAAGCTCATTTAGCACTTTGTTATGGCGCCAAGTGCTAAAGAATTGTAGCGGATGGCACGTGACAGGAAAACTTGACGTGTGTCTGTTGAAGGCCTATGCTCCTTGATGAGCTAAAGGGTATTGATTGATTGATTGATTGATTGATTGATTGATTGATTGATTGATTGATTGATTGAGTATAGTTTATTTTCTTCTATACCCGTTTTGCTTTCAATTTTCATTATAAGAATTTATTGAGGACGTATAAAAATATAGTTACATAAAACAATGTAAAAGCCAACATGATAATAATAATGTTACTTGGTTTATACTTGCTAATAATCCTCATCACCATCATCGTAATTCTCTTTTGTGCTCCTTACAGAGCATTGATCCCCCACCACTGTAGCTTGGCCCTGTAAGAAGCCTGCACCTAGCAGTCAAAAAATCTTCCAACAGTTGTTCTTGTAACAATTATGTTTTACATGATAATGATGTCAGCTCCCCTGCCAAACTTCATATTAGTCTATTCTATCTTTATGTCTTCAAGGACCCCCTTTATGTCTTCATGGACCCCCTTTATGTCTTCAAGGATCCCCATTATGTCTTCAAGGATCCCATTTATGTCTTCAAGGACTCCCTTCATGTCTTCAAGGACTCCCTTTATGTCTTCAAGGACCCCCCTTTATGTCTTCAATGACCCCCTTTATGTCTTCAAGGACCCAATTTATGTCTTCAAGGACCCCTTTATGTCTTCATGGACCCCCTTTATGTCTTCAAGGACCCCCTTTATGTCTTCAAGGACCCCCCTTTATGTCTTCAAGGACCCCTTTATGTCTTCAAGGACCCCCTTTATGTCTTCAGGGACCCCCTGGAACCACTTGTTAATAGAAGATAAATGATTGAGTCTATAAATATCTGGGTCGTTTCCCCTGGTCCTGCATTCCATAGTTGCGTATTATGTTGTAAAAATATGTTGTTGTTTTTTGTTTTTTTTTGGGGGGGGGGCTGTGTGTCCTTTCACAATTCACTCTGGCGGCAAGACGAAGGTGCCGTACAAGGATCTCGATTTCTCGTTGAGCCTATCACTTCTTGTACTTTCCTCTTGTCGTGTGTCCTTCTTTCTTTCTGTCTGAGAGTGCTTCCTATTTGCATATATTTGTTTGTAAAGAACAAGCTGTCGATACCTTTGCATTTTTACATGTCTAAGCTATTTTTTTTTTACGTTTCTATGGTTTCAGCTTCTATCGATGCTTGTGTAAAATTGGTACTGCAAGCTGTTCCATCTATGCATCACCTCAACGAGTGACTTACATTCAGGAGACATACTTCGACAGGTTCCACGTGCAGTTTAACACATACTATAATAGATACCTGTGCGAGCATTTAGAACGTGGGAATGCTATAAAATGCTCGAAGTTTCAAGCATCGCAAACAAACTGCTCCAACACAAATAACTGTTGGATGTACCGCATCAAAGACGAAGCCAAGGCGGCGTGCAGTTTTGGACACGTAGGAATCGTCTGGGTCTTCAATCAAGAGATGAATGGAAGTTATGTTTACGGTTTTCTTGAAATAAAACAGTGTCAACCAGGATGTGTTGTTGTAAATCCACTTGATGCGCTTGCCACGGAGAGTACGCCATTGAATCCGTCCTTAGCGACGAAGATGTTATTTACGTCATCTTCAACAATTACTTACAAGCCAACAGCAGGATCCAACACTTCGTCAGCAGATGATACAAGCAATATATTTCAAAATAATGATAATGGCAAGACAGACATCATCATTGGAGTTATCGTCAGTTTATTAATAACTATTGCTGTAATTGGAGCGATCTTTTGTGTTTTTCTGTGCAGGCGTAGAAAGGGCGCATTCTTTGCAAAATCCGCCAACAAAAATCCTGCTCGCACAGGCAGTACTCCAACGTTATTGCAGCTCCAAAATATAGATCCAAGGTACGCCAACGATGTTCATTTTCAAGCACGTACAATAGCTACACACGAAAACAATTTCGCGTACCCAGAAATGGATAATAACTCTACTGCGGAATCTTCAGATGGAATGGATTACGATCCAGACTTTTATGAATTCTATATTGAAGGCAATCCTTCACTGGAAACGCCTATGGATTATGTGAATTATAATAATAATGCAGCTGACACATGCGGGTATGAGAATTCCACAAAGTCTGGCTCTGTGTCTCTAAACGCTCATGGCACAAAAAGGATGACAAATAGTTCGTGTGACGCTCGGAAAACGGAAGAACACGAAGATGCATTAATTTACGAAGATGTAGATTGCTTGGCTTTTGAAAACATGGACTCCTTCTCAAAAGACAATAGAGATATCGACGATTACGCATATAGCAACGTTATCGAAACGGAACACGTGATTCCTTTTCAAGTCAGCATTGCTGCGGACAGAATTTTCGATAACACTCAACCTGAGATATTAAAATCAGCGAAGAACCATTCCCCTTCTATGAAACATGCCACACCTAATCCCGTGAGTGGTTATTCAAAATTAAAAGATGAAGTTGTACTAATCAAGGATTCCTACAATACTTTGTCAGACTCCGTGGATGGTAAACACGAAAGTGCATCGGATTATGCAACCATTTCACGCACTCGATCCACTGACTTTCAAGTCAATCGTTCTAAACACAGTACAAGCGATAGCCGTGCGTTCGATCCTCTCCACGTGATTACCTTTTCACATTCCTCAAAACCGCAGGACAAAAGTTCCGACACTAACATTTCATCAAACACAGATCGTGAGTTAAAGACCTCATGTGTTACCGAAAACAAAAAACGGAAAGAGTTTGACGTTTTAACAGCCAAGCCTCAAGAGAAACATATTTTTGTAAAAAGGCATGAATATTTTGAACTTGAACGCGATTATCATTACGTAAAAAAGTGAGGTGGGCTTATCTGCTGAGTTTGTGAACTAGATATTCTTTCTTCTTCTTTGGTCCTTGGCCGCTGATTGACAAATCAATCAGTGACTCATGCGCCTGGTGGCGTCTTGTAGGGCAGCAACAAACTGTCTTCACTTTCCTTCAGTCGGCAGTCATTCTTTGTGTGAAGCCCCAGCTCTGGTTAAATAAAAAAAATAAAAACATATGGTATCAACGAAACAAAAACAGATAGACTGAAAGCTGCAGTTCGTGGTGTTACAACAAACAGATGCGAAAATCTTGCTCCATTCAGCAGGTGGGTCTGAACATCAGTCTAAAGAAGACAGAGGTCATGACACTTAATGTGGGCAGTCCTGAGCCCACACGAATAGGGTTCCAGAAGCCAGAACAGACGGGCACATTTACATACCTAGGATGCGTAGTATCACCAGCCGGCGGAACAAGCAAAGACATCAAGAACAGAATGAATAAAGCAAGAACATCCTTTGCTAGTCTCAACATATGGAAGTCTTCTCAGTACAGCACAAACACCAAATTAAGATGATACGAGAGCTGTGCACTTTCTGTGCTTCTCTATGGTGCGGAATACTGGAGAGTAACAGAAGGAAATGTCGAAACTGTCCTCCTTCCGCACAATCTGCCTAATCTTTTGGCCGAATACCATCACTAACCAAGAACTATTACTCGAAGTAACCAAGAGGACATGCACACCATCATAGCCTGGCAGACGCTGGAGTTTTGATAGATAGATAGATAGATAGATAGATAGATAGATAGATAGATAGATAGATAGATAGATAGATAGATAGATAGATAGATAGATACATAGATACATAGATAGATAGATAGATAGATAGATAGATAGATAGATAGATAGATAGATAGATAGATAGATAGATAGATAGATAGATAGATAGATAGATAGATAGATAGATAGATAGATAGAGAAGGTAAAATTTGTGCTGCCGCAGGACAAAGACAAACGAGGTATTTGAAACAACTAAACAAATCAGGGCGGAACGGTGAGTGTAAACGAAACAAAAATATAACAAAACCTGCCCTACATTGTACAACTGACACTACAAAATATAAGTAGGTATTGTTTTTTTGTTGTTTAAACAGATTCCAACTGAACACTTAAGTTGGCCCTTATCATCTTCCTGTAGACGGCAGATAAGGTTTACACAAGCTCGTGATTTCTATTTTCGTCGCGTGTTTTCATTTCTTCGTCACAATAGGATGTCCTTTCCCCAGATACGCTACCTCCCAGTTCGTGGTGTTACAACAAACAGATGCGAAAATCTTGCTCCATTCAGCAAATTGTAAACCCTAGCAAAGGAGTGTGAGCAGCACAACATATAGGTAGTCCTCGATTTGCGTCGGATCAATTTGCAACGATTCACAATAACGTCAATTCTGAAACACGAAAGTAAAAAAAATTAACAACAACAAAATAAAAAATAAATATTTTAAATGCTCTTGTTCACTTAACAGATAGGAAACTTTACACAAATCGATACAGCAGGAGGCTATCTGATCATCAGACATCCCCTTGTCGATCAAGTGTTTCGACCTCTTAATCACCTTTGCACTCTTACTTGGGTCATGACTCCCACGTGTCAGCCTCCTGTTTTCTTGTGCAGAGAATTGAACCCACTTCACCTTGGTTGCAGCTTTCAACTTCACTCCTGTTTTCTGCCAGCTGGAGGCAATTGTGAAAGTAGCCCCTATGTTGAAATTAAATTACTGTCCAGAATTCAATAGCCGTTGCGGGGCAGTAATTTATTTTCAAGAAATGTAACATGAATTACTAATCGCGGGATTCCAACCAGTGGAGGATATCGTAGAAGACGTTAGAAGCCTGGCACAAGATGTGGACTTAGACGAAGTTACATAAGAAGACGTAATAGAACTACTGAAAAGCCACGGAGATTCTCTTTCAGAGGACGACTTGAACAAACTGTCCACACAAGTAAGCTAACAGAAGAAGGAGGATGAAAGAAAGGATGATGAATCTCCTACAAGAGATGAAGACAATCGATATACAGAGCTTCCTTTCAGACAATGAGCAACTCACTCGTGAGCTCTGCAAGATTCACTACGCATTGGAGTTGGGTGCTACAGTGAAGATGATACATACGGTATCTGTGGAACTTTATTGAGATTTTGACAGAAACGAAGAGAAATTCTCAACAGTCAACGCTGCATGCTTCTTAAAACATCTGCCGGTTTAAATATACAACATATATAACGTTTGTTTTAATTTAATATATTTTTATATTCATTTTATTTAATTTATTTAAAAGCTTTAAATATAATAGCATTATATTACTCATAAATGTGTGGGTGCCTGGAACGTAAGTCACTGACTTCCCATTGACATGCATTATAAAACGGTTTCAACTCACGTCGATTCCAATTGCGCCAGTTCGTTCAGGAACGCATCCCCGGCATAAATCGAGGGCTACCTATAATAAGCATTACCAAAACAAGAATTAACATGCAGAGCCTAGAGATTTTTCAGTGTGTGGTGGGGTCTTTTATCTTATCTCCAACGTCCCCGTGCCATATTGATTTGCGCTTTTACAGGACTAAAATTAATGCTGTTGAGTTTGGTCGTACGGTACTGTAATTTCCACAAATGTTCACGTTATAACGTTACACAAATGTAATACCTTGTACACTTATACTTTGAAAATCTCATTGGAAGTACTTGTTTTTTTTTTTTTTAAATTCACGTTGAATTACAGATAGCCGTTTAGTTCGCAGTTTTTGAAAATAGAGGAATAATAAACACATGGACAAATAAAAAAAACGTACAGGTAGTTCTCTGTTTACGCAATACATGCAATCCTGGGACCTAAGCGTAAACAGAAATAACGTAAATGGAACTGGATTTTCTGATTCAAGTACATGTCGAGTAAGCAGGATGTGTTCCACCAACGCCGTACATTATAATAAAAAATAAATACACGTAATAATATATATACTATTCATATAAAATACATGCACATTTGCAGACAACAATATAGACCATTTCCTTCTTCAACTTCATCAACATCTAACTCAATGATTGGTGGGGTGGTGAGTGATCTGAATGAGAAGCATGCGAAGCAGCAATGATTGCTTTCATGAAGAAGGTGCCCAGAGTTGTTTGAGTTTGTGACTTTACTTTGCTCACGGAGGATTTCTTGGTCGATAGCAGCACATTCTATTATTTTCCACCTGACCATAGAGCTCCTGTCCAAGTTAGAATCATAAAGCAGGATTCAAAAAGTTGGAAGGACTCCTTTAATTATTTCACTGTAAGTTATCGGCCTGATTGTTGTTGCTGGCTTTTGTAAGCTGTTACGTCTTCTTCTTCTGTGGTGATCTTATCCAACGCTACCAACTTACTCTTTTCTACTTTTTGAGATTCAAGCCAATTTACAATTTCATTTTCGTCATATCTATCTAAACCAACTCTTGACAGCATTCTGACACCATCCTTAATACGAGTAGACGTGATACTAATATCAGCAACGCTACAGCTTTCAAAGTCATGACAGAACTGAGGGTATGTGATACTAATATCAGCAACGCTAAAGCTTTCAAAGTCATGACAGAACTGAGGATATGTGATACTAATATTAGCAACGCTAAAGCTTTCAAAGTCATGACAGAACTGAGGATATGTGATACTAATATTAGCAACGCTAAAACTTTCAAAGTCATGACAGAACTGAGGGCACAGTTTTTTTCCCCACACACCTTTCACGCATTGCCGCGGTACTTCATTCCGTGCAGTCTTGATTAGAGGAAGTATATATTTAATAATGAATGCCTTACGAAAATCCCTCCAAAAATCACTTAATGCACCCACGCAACATCATAAAAATTACTAGCATATACCATCGCCATGTTAAAGGGTTTGAACAAAAAATCATTTTAAAATTATTGCCTATTAAGTGAAAAAAAAGGGAGGGGGCAAACACCAAAAAAGCCGAGTGGCCCTTCTTGGATTAATTAGGCCCTGGTCTGGGTTAATATTGATATTTTAGCTATTAAAAAAAAACAATGTCCGTATATAACAATGACCATTTTCCTATAAGTCGTTGTAGTACTTAACTTCCGGTGTGAGGTCTGTTGTCGTCTGCTTCAGCTGTTGTTGGTTTCCATGGACTGTACTTCTCTACAATAGTCGAGTCTGGTGCCTGTAACACGTCTCATGCATTAAGGCTGGGGTAATTAAGCGTCTTCAAGACCCGGCTGGTGTTGATGTCTAACGTCGACTGCTGACAACTTGTGCCACAAATTGAAAGGAGACAGATGTCTCCGATAACTATTGGGTCTTCTGACATAGTCATCAGGCGAACACTGCTTCAGTGCACCACTTTATCTTTTTCAGAGGTTTTTCTCTCCCTTAACGTTTATTTTAACCCCAATAAGTAGGATGAAAGTGCTTTTGGAAAACGGAAGGCGACAATTGAAATTTGCAATTATATATATATATATATATATATATATATATATATATATATATATATATATATATATATATATATATATATATATATATGTATGTATATATATATATACATATATATATATATATATATATATATATATATATATATATATATATATATATATATATATACATACGTACATACATACATACATATATATATATATATATATATATATATATATATATATATATATATATATATATATATATATATATATATATGTGTGTGTGTGTGTGTGTGTCTATATATATATACATGTGTGTGTGGGTGTGTGTGTGTGTATACATGTGTGTGTCTATACATATATATATACATGTGTGTGTGTCTATATAAATATGTATACATGTGTGTGTGTGTCTGGTCCGCTGGGAGGACAACATTAGACAATCTTTGAAGGACCGAGGACTAGAATGGACACACACACATGTATATATATATGTGTGTGTGTGTCTATATATATATATATATATATATATATATATATATATATATATATATATATATATATATATATATATATATATATATATATATACTGAAGCACATTAAAAACGCACCACTATTATATATACTGATGCCGAGAAGCTGGACAAAAAAAAGTGTGGGAATGGATTTTCCTCGTGTTTGTCATGAGGTAGAGAGCAAATAGCTGCTGGAATGGAAAGTGCATGATTCAACCCACGGGTTTGTGTACAGACTACATGAAAACAATGAAAGTTACACGAGCAACACGATTCCCAACAGCTATGACCCTGAAAATGTGTACGCGTTGTGGCAGTATACTCGGTATAAAAAGGCCGTTGAGACAAAACACCCAGTACAAGTGCTTGAAATGCCACGACTATCTGAAAACGACCGCCAACGAGCCATTGGTATGCTGAAGACCGGAATGAGCTTGCGGGCCATTGCCAGAAGGATGAATTGCCACCACAGCACTATTGTACGTCTCAATGAACGTTACGGAACCACTGGCAGTGCCCGGGATAGACTTCGGAGTGGCCAACCACGAGTTACTACCCCTGCGCAAGATCGTCATATTGTGCTGAGTCACCTAAGGAATCGTTCTCTCCCGGTAAGTCAAACAGCAAGAGCAATAGTGGATAGACGTGGGCAAGTGTCTCGAATGACAGTCACACGACGAGATACAGGCCTTACTGCAAGACGACCTTATGTTGGGCCAAACTTGACTCACAGACATCGTCAGCAGCACCTGCAATGGGCAGAGCAACATGTCAGATGGACTAGACTGCAGTGGAATGCTGTCTTATTCACAGACGAGAGAAGATTCAACATATCCTTTGCTGATGGACGTATGCGGATTTGGTGACGGTGTGGAGAGCGCTTTGCAGATTGCTGTGTTCGTCAGCACAACCGATTTGGTGGTGGCAGTATTCACATTTGGGGAGGATTCAGTTTTCACCATCGCTTGCCTCTTCACGTCTTCCGTGGAAATGTTAATGCTGTGACATATCGAGATGAGGTTCTGGATGCATTGGTTGCTCCTGCGTTCACAAATTATCCAGACTTGCAGCTTCTCCAGCAGGATAACGCACGTGCGCACACCGCATGCATTACGCAGCAATATCTACAGCAGCAGAACATTGTGACGATTGATTGGCCTGCCCTATCACCAGACATGTCCCCTATAGAACATCTGTGGGACGAGCTTGGACGCAGAGTCTACATGCAAGGTTCTCCAGCTAATCTGCAACAGCTCGAAGCTGCTCTTACACGTAAATGGGACTTGATTCCCCGTATATTCCTTCAGAGACTTGTGCGTTCCATGCGGAGCCGCTGCCAAGCTTGTTTGCAAGCACACGGTGGACATACCAGATACTGAGGATAGTGTGAATGAATTTTTTATTGGTTGCATTTTTGGTTTTCTCCCTTACCTGCACAGAATTCAATGAATTTCATAACAACCAAATGTACAAATTAATGACCAGCATGGATTCGTAGGAAAATGAATAAAGATTCCAAATATGTAAACTTGTAAACACTTATATTTACATTTCACACTCTGTTCCTGGATTATACAGGTAGTGCGGTTTTAATGTGCTTCAGTATATATATATATATATATATATATATATATATATATATATATATATATATATATATATATATATATATATATATATATATATATATATATATATATATATATATATATATATATATATATATATATATATATATATATATATATATATATATATATATATATGACACAGGGTATTTTGTATTCAATACACATATACCTTAGTCCTCGAAATACTACACACGAGAGAGAGAGGGGTGGAGTGGAACACATTCAAGTAATAACGAACACTAGCAATGTTCCCAACTCTGTCTAATGTATTCAAAATAATTATCACCACAAAATCACAACAATATATGTAGTTAGCGAAGTGTAACACATTGATGAAAATCTCAGATAACCGAATGCCTTATCTTCTCGCAACTGAATATCCACTTGCATTCCACAATCCGAGTCAGCCATCATCACCAAAACCCTCATCGCTCTCCCTACTCTCTCTTCTTCACCGCCCAATCAGAACGCCCCTTGCGTTCACCCCTAACCTGCTGACCTCGCAACAAAGGGTTTGCGTAAATCTGGCATCAGTAAAAATCGTTTCCTAGAGAACACCCTCTTGATTCTGGATAAGTCTATCTCGCAATATTGTGTCCACACGATCCTATTTGGCTTCCCCTTACTCGTTAGCGAGGTAAGTGTAGCTGCAATGGAAGAGAACTGAGGGATGAACTTGTGATAAAAATTCACAAGTCCAATTAGACTTTTCACTTGCTTTTTTGTTTTAGGTGTCTGCAACTGTAAAATCTTTGTGACTGTCACATCTTCCGGTTTCAGGTGATTATGACCTACAGTATGTCCTAAGAAATTTAACTCTTTAAAACCTATGCAAACTTTACTCGGTCGTGCCGTTAAATTATGCTGCCTTAGACACTGCAATAGGGAAGATAACCCCATCATGTGATCCTCCCATGACTCATGAAACAAACATATATCGTCGATATATGTAATAATATCTGATCGATGTCCTAACAAACTTCTCATCATCCTCACAAATGTGGCGGGCGCGTTCACTAAGCCAAAGCACATGACATTGAACTGAAACAATCCTTTGGGGGTGCTAAATGCCGTTAGAGGTTTTGCAGCCTCCGCGAGAGTTACCTGCCAGTAGCCTCTAGACAGTTCTAGTTTGCTGAAATATGTAGCGTGGGTGAGTTGTGATAACAGATCTTCCTGATAGGTATTGGTTCAGCGTCAACGACGGTGATGCTGTTCAATCTCCGAAAGTCAATGCATATACGAAGAGATCCGTTCTTCTTGCGAACCACAACCATTGGAAAAGAATATGGTGAATCAGACGGAGAAATGATCCCCAGTCGTTGCATGTCCCCAATTTGTCTCTCGACAGCCGATTTGAAATGCATGGGCAATGGATACGGTTTTACCCTAATAGGCTGATCACATGTCAGAGTGATATCATGACAAATCAGGTCTGTCCCTCCTGGCAGATCTGTGAGGACATCCTTAAACTCCGCTAATATAATCTGTACTTCCGACTTTTGTTCTACTGTTAGGTCATCCCCGATTCGCACCATATTCCATGACTCCGAAGGAACCAGGGGTACGAGGGATAACTGGAAATTCCCTTCACCTTTTTCATCTCCCGTGTCATCAATGACTGCCGTACATGCCACTGTTGCTTCAGTCTGTGCTGCCCTTGTGACTGCTTTCAATGACTCAGGTCGTTCTACATATGGCCTCAGCATATTCACATGAAATACCTTCTCCTTATTTCGGACCGAAATTAGGTAATCGACATCTGTCATTTTTTTAACCACCTTGAATGGTCCTTGCCACGTAATGCTCAAGCGATTCTCTTTAGCTGGTAAAAGTAGCCAAACTTCCTCACATGGAACAAGGGATACTAGTTTGGAGTTCCGATTTACGTACTTCCGATACCGTGCTAACGACCCCGCCAAACAATCACGTGCCACCAAACAAGATTTTACAATACGTTCTCTGAGGCTCACTACATACTCATAACTCGTAACTGAGGTGCTATTTGCACATTTTCCAGTTAATAAATCCTTTAATATGTGCATCGGCCCCCTTGGGTTTGACCCATACGATAATTCGAAAGGGGAAAATCCTGTACTCTCTTGGGGAGCCTCCCTATAGGCAAAAAGGACCGCTGGGAGTAACCTATCCCATTCTTGCGGAGATTCTGCGGTCACTTTTGCCAGCATGTGTTTTAATGCACCGTTAAAACGCTCGCAAACTCCGTTTGACTGAGGGTGATATGGACTCGTGAATGTTTGGGCAATACCCAACAGCCCAGTGATTTCTGACATCTCCTTCGAAATGAACTGACGGCCCCTATCCGATAATATCTCTTCCGGAAAACCAAACCTGCAAAACTACATCTGCAAAGCCTCTGAGACTGCTTGTGAAGTAATACTCTTCATCGGCACCGCCTCCGGCCACCTGGTGCACAAATCTACCATCATTAAAATGAAACGATATCCCCTGTCTGAAGTGACCGAGAGGGGGCCTATAATATCAATCGCTACTTTCTGGAAAGGCCGTACTGACAAGTCCGTAACCTGCACTGGAGCTTTGGGAGTTCTGCCTTTATGCCTCATCTGTTGGCATATCTTACAGGACCTACAATATAGTTTAATGTCCTTGCTAAACAATGACCAATAGAATTGTGACAGCACCCTCTGGCGCGTTCTAGCCACACCCATGTGTCCCGCGAAAGGGGAGTCATGTGCAACCTCTAACACTTTTGCTCTAAAACTACACGGTACCACCACTTGGCGCTGAGTTTGTACTCCCTTAGCGAAACACCTAGTGAGAACATTATTCTTGAGCTCGAACCAATGTCTAGCCAACGTCGTGCACTTTACATCACCTATCTCGGCAAAGTTGTAAAATTTACGCCATGATCCGTCTGACCGTTGGTGCTGGATAAAGTCCGACACCTGTGTATCCTGACTCCCTTTGACCAATTCCGATGTCTTAGCTTCATGATGCGTCGCTTCTAATGCGTCATCTGCCTTTGACTGCGCCCTAGTAATCACCGCATTGGCCCTAAGCACACGACTGTCCCTCCATTTCCTGATGTCCATCTGAGTACATTCCTGCACACCTTGCACATTACCCACAATCAAATCCGCTATCGATGCTTCGAGTACACAGGCCTGTACTCTACCAGATATGAAGGGTGTGTCCACCTCAATAATGGCAAGAGGGTAATACTCAATGTTACCCCCGAAAGTGACACATCTTGCTGTCTTACCTATCAAGCATGAGTCGTCAATGCAGGATCTACGCACACCTATAGTTGTGCAGCCCGTGTCTCTCAACACAGACACTTCCTGCTTTTGCACAAATCCTGGATTCAATTCCAAATGACCATTTTCTTCAAGAGAAGAGAGACAAGGCAGAGTGTGACCACAGATAAGCATCGGCTTACCGTCTGGTTCAAATAATGGTCTACACCCTTCGCAATTCTCATTGTTAAAGGTTTCTAATATACAAGCCGAATTCGCTCGTTCTGAATTATTAGCACAGACCTTTGCCAATTTTCCTATTCCCTTACAAAGACTACAATGTAGCTGAGTATTGCTATCCTTTTTCGGACTATTGTTTGGAAAGTGTCTGACTACTCGGTCTGACTCCTTTTTCTCAAAGGATTTGTTGTTTTGGTAAGGTGAGCTTTTGCGAAATCGTCTTTGTTCCTGCTCGTTTGGTGCATCTATCTGGATCTGAATCCGCGGGTACCTATCCTGTCAGTCTCCAGTATATCTGTATTGATTTCTATCAGATTGATAGTTTAATTTCTTCCTCGGTGATCTATGGTCCCGATAATTGTCATACCGTGCAGGCGATCTGTCTCCTCGAAAGTAGAGTCTATAATAATTAAATCTTCTGGGGCCAAATCTATCGGCACTCTTCGATCTATGTTGATTGTAAGGTTTTCTAGTAATCTTTCCTATACTCGCTGAGAAAGTCTCAGAGATACTCTCCCTGTGTATGACCTTTCCTGGATGCGCGGTCACGTATTGGTGTCCTAATTCTGACATCGTACCGATGTTTTTGGGCTTGCGTTCCTAGAAAAACGCAATAAGCTCAGATGAACACGATGACAATACCTTGTCCCGTACCATAAGGTCGAAAAGCCCATCAAAGTCTTTAGTAATACATTTCATCTCAATCCATCGATTTAATAGCTGCGTAATTTTCGCAATGAAATCCTCAAAATCCTGATTGACGCTTGGTTTCACGTCTCGGAAACGAGCCCGATACCCTTCCGCCGTTAGACGAAATTTCCTTAACAACCTCTCCTTGACTATGTCATAATTTGCTCTGTCGGCTAAAGGGATACTATACACAGTTTCTAACGCAGATCCTGAAAGCAAATTGCCCAGCAGAACAGGTCATTCCTCCTTCTTTATCTTTCAAGCCAAAACTTCTGCTTCAAAACGTTCCAAATACACATCCATGCTGTCCAAATCTTGATTAAAATTGGGTAACCGTAGTCTATAGAGACGTGAGAATTCTTTCCCACCTGAATCCTGCTTCCTGGACTCATTATCTAGCTTCTTCAGATTTATTTCTCTGTCAGCTTCAATTTTCTTCAACTCTTTCTCTGCTTCTATCTTGAATTTGTCAGCTTCTATCTTCTTCATCTCTTTCTCTGCTTCTATCTTCAATTTCTGGAATTCTCTCTCCTCACACCGTTCCATTCTATCATTTTCCTGTTTTTCTTTCCATTTTTTTTTCTGCTCATTCCTGTAGAGCAGGGCCTGTTAATGCTAGCTCTTTACCAACATCAACAAATTCTAAGAGGCTAGCCATCGTAATGTAATGTAATTAAATTAAAATTTCTTAAAGCAGTGCTCAGTGTACAAAAAAATGCCTTCAGTATTCCCCACTGGAAAATTATTAGATATTGTACTAAAAACAAAAAAAGAATCAAAATTATATGTAATGCCTAGTCAGAAATACTGACTGTGTGAATCAAATAGGTGTATTCAGTATTATTGTGTAACGTTAATCAACAGCATAATTTGCTGTACCCATGACACCCATAATATTTAAGCAGTGAACCTACATCCCACTGCAATACAATTAATGGCGTAAACATAAATGTGATTCTCAACTAAACCAGAAAACTACGTCTACACAAGCAAAAATACACAACCTACTCTTATGCCATCAGTACTGGAATTGAAATTGAGATACACTTCACTACAACAAAACAAACATAAATACAAACAATGATGACAATAATGAAGATGATCAAGACGACCTTACTACACGAACGAACACAACAGTACGGTGGAATAAGGAAAAAAAAAGATAACCTCAGACAGCAGCAGACGTTTAATTACAAACCGTAGCTGTTAACAAATGAAAACAAGAGTTTGGGAAATTAACGTATGTACATGATAGTGAGAAGAATACAAGAGAATACTCCAATTAAACATGACAAAGAGACACTATTACAAATATGACACCGTGCAAACAAACCAGACCTGCACCACTAATACACTAAAATGTGCAACGTGAATTATGCAGGGCAGCCAATAGGGTCAGCTCTATGTGCCCGTGCTCCGGCACACAATTCACCTAGCAACAGTCCTAAAGAACAGTTTAGCATAATCTCTTTCCGCAATGCAAAAGAGAAAATCGTAAACCCACACAACAACCAAATGACACCAAAATTATACTTCTACGAAGACACAACAAAAACCTACAATAGACAATGAAGTGACCAAAGGTAGTATGTTGCAACACCACACCAGTTGGATGACGTACTCACCAACCAAATGGAAAAGAGGTCACAGGAGAATGATTACTAATTATATCATATTATACAGTAGAAAGGTACTAAAAGAAAAATAAGTGTCCAATAATATATAATAATAGTAATAATACTACATTAAAAAAATTAACTATAAATCAATTAAATTGATGATCTCCGAAGGTCTGGGTTCCTGATGATGACGTTGATATCCACAGCACCTTAGTCACTAATGATTCAATGGTCCACACAACGAACGACACGTTACAAAGTTACGTAAAGTTACAAATATTGTCCATTAGGATGACCCCTGAGTGGTCCCAGCACTATCATGTAAGGCACAAAGTCCACGCTTGTCACCAGATAGTGCCTTGTATTCACTGAAATATCACAGGGATGTCAAGCAAAAAGTCAGACCACACGCATCAAAGTTATACCACAACTGTATACTAGCTCGTCATCAGCACAAGGTGAGGATTTGCCAGCTCCACTCCAATAACATCTCACGAGTTCATGAAAGTTATCACCGTTTGCAAAGGTGTAGTGCGTCCTTCTACGTGAGAAAAAGTTCAGTACAGTTTATGATGATGGACTGCAGTGTTTTGTATAAGGCAAAGATCGTACCGTAAATCTCGTACTGTTCAGCTTCTGGCAACCTCCGTAATGACCGTGTGTAAAATGTTGATACTGTAATGCCCCAGTTCCCGTGTTCGGCATGCACCCAGTTCCACAAGAAGACTCAACCACTTGATTTCCACAGGTACGTCGTCTCCTGTGACAGTAAACACTGTGTAGTGGCAACACTGTCCCACTGTTGGCTTTCAAACGGCACTGCAGCGGCCTCTAGTCTTGACTAGTCAGACGCTGAAATGAATGCTACCAAGGCTGCCATCAACTTGTTCGCCCAGTCTGTACTATCAGCAACATCTTCTTCCTTTCAGCCCCGCAGACAACAAAATGAATGTCAACGAACCTGCCACAACCTGGTTCACACCGCAGACGTTGGCCGACAACGGCGTCGTTTTCTTAAATAGAGGAGTGCTCAATGTCGCCCTGACATTTTGTTAGCTCTGACACAGCGTACGGTTCATAACAAATACCCCACTTCACTGTGTATCGCTAATACGTGACCCGTGACTCACTATTCAAAAAAAAAATACCTGACAACCATGTGACTGAAAAAACAGGCCTACAGTGTATGTGACCTAAAATAGATTTCTGACCTGGCGCTGCATTGACGTGCAAAGATAATCAAACACGAGGACCCAAAGACGAGCTCCCCACCTGACACAGGATATTTTGTATTCAATACACATATGCCTTAGTCCTCGAAATACTACACACGAGAGAGAGAGGGGTGGAGTGGAACACATTCAAGTAATAACGAACACTAGCAATGTTCCCAACTCTGTCTAATGTATTCAAAATAATTATCACCACAAAATCACAACAATATTTGTAGTTAGCGAAGTGTAACACATTGATGAAAATCTCAGATAACCAAATGCCTTATCTTCTCGCAACTAAATATCCACTTGCATTCCACAATCCGAGTCAGCCATCATCACCAAAACCCTCATCGCTCTCCCTACTCTCTCTTCTTCACCGCCCAATCAGAACGCCCCTTGCGTTCACCCCTAACCTGCTGACCTCGCAGTTTCGTGAAGTTAAGTTAAGTGTGACAATCTGGATGAAGCAATTAAGAAAATACCAAAGAAAGATCTTCTCATCGTGTTAGGTGATTGGAATGCTAAAATAAGGCCAGATGCATACGGTCACTGGGCTGGTACAGTGGGGAGATTTGGGACAGGTGAAACCAACGATCGAGGACTAAGGCTACTAGAATTTGCCAGCAACTATAAACTAACCATTGCAAATACACTATTTCCTCATAAGTTATCAAGAAGAACAACGTGGCATGCCCCAAAAACTGAGATACATGGCCAAATTGATTTTATTTTAATAAAGCCAAGACTAGGACTTTTCATGGCGCCGACATTGGTAGTGATCACGACATGGTATTGATGACGCTCAAGCTTAAACTTAAAAAGAACTATAATCAAAACAGATGTTCTCAGTTAAGATTCAATTTAGACAAACTGAAAGATCCAGAAACCGCGGGAATCTTTGAGGCAACTGTTGGAGGAAAATTCGCAGCTCTCAACTTTTTGGAGGATGATATCAACTCAATCACAGAGAACATGAAAGACGTGCTCATTGAATCAGCGACAGAAATACTTGGTAAAAGAAAGAAAATAAACAAACCATGGGTTACAGATGACATTCTGAAGTTATGTGATACACGGCGGGAAATGAAAAAGGTTAAGAAAGAGGTTCCTGAAGCAGCATGGCAATACAGTATGGTGAATAAAAATATTAGGAAGAAAATGAAACAGGCCAAAGAAAAATGGGTAGCTGATCAATGTGAGTCCATTAATACGGGGCTAATAAAAGGTAACAGCAAGGCAGCTTTTGACACATTAAGAAAACTATCAAAACCCCAACAGCCCAGGGTAACTGTCATAGAAGATAGCAATGGGGCTCTGCTCAGTGAAAAAACAGCTGTAATGAAAAGGTGGACAGAATATTGTAAAGAATTATATAACTGTAAACTTGACACTGACTTAGGCATATTAAACAACATTAAGTGCGAAAACATGGAACTCGGAAATGCAGCAATATTACGGGAAGAAGTGGAAGAGGCTATATGTTCGATGAAAGGAGGGAAGTCACCGGGTGTGGATAATATCCCAGCAGAGCTCTTGAAATATGGAGGACCAGATATAGTAAAAATCATGACAACAATTTGCCAGAAGATATGGAGTACAAAAAAATGGCCAAAAGAGTGGACGCAATCATTAGTAATACCGCTTCCAAAGAAAGGAAATCTAAAAATGTGCAAGAACTACAGAACCATTAGCCTTATTAGTCATCCAAGGTGATGTTAAGGATACTTTTGAACAGAATAAAACAGAAATCAGAAGAAATCTTGTCAGAGGAACAGGCTGGCTTTAGACCAAAAAGAAGTACCTCAGAACAAATCTTCAATATTAGATTACTTATCGAAAAACATCTCCAACATCAACACGATTTATACCATAACTTCATCGATTTCACAAAAGCCTTCGATCGAGTCTGGCATGAAGGCTTATGGCAAATAATGAGAAAATTCAATTTTGATACCAACATCATAGATATCATTGAAGCACTATACAAGGACGCAAGCAGTGCTGTTTTTGCAAGCAACGACATTGGAGAATTTTTCAAAACAACTGTAGGAGTTCGCCAGGGATGTATCCTGTCCCCAGTGCTCTTTAATATATATCTAGAACATATTATGCAGGAGGCTCTCTACGATTATAAATCAACCATATCGATTGGAGGCCGACCTCTGTGCAACCTACGTTTTGCTGATGATATTGATCTGATAGCTGGATCAGAATCAGAACTTCAAGACCTTACCTCTAGACTGGAGAAAGTAACAAGAACGTATGGGATGGAAATTAATATAGAAAAAAGCAAGATATTGGTGAATAGCCATAAGAAACATGTTCCGACCAACATTACGTTAAATGGGCAAACGTTAGAAGAAGTTAACACCTTTAAATATCTCGGGTCCACTACATGTAGTGATGGAAGATCAAGTAAAGAAATCAAGACAAGACTTGAAATGGCCTCAGCTGCCATGACAAGGTTGAATGTGATCTGGAAAAGTAACATCAGTTTTCCTGTGAAGATCAAATTATTCAAATCACTTGTATTATCTATTCTCTTGTATGGGTGTGAGGGC
Source organism: Oreohelix idahoensis (assembly GCA_024509875.1). NCBI lineage: Eukaryota > Metazoa > Mollusca > Gastropoda > Stylommatophora > Oreohelicidae > Oreohelix > Oreohelix idahoensis. The sequence goes on from JAMPIV010009128.1 coordinate 60,897, forward strand.
TGGACACTCACTGCAGATACGGAGCGAAGGATTCAGGCTTTCGGCATAAATGTTATAGAAGAATTTTGCGCATTTGCTATAAAGAGCACAAAACAAATGTCTATGTTAGAGAGAAGATAAACACCTATGCAGGCCACCAAGAACCACTTTTGTCAATAGTGAAACGTCGAAAGCTTGCATGGTTTGGGCATGTAACTCGTCATGACTCCCTTTCGAAAACGATCCTTCAGGGAACAGTCGAAGGTAAACGGAGAAGAGGAAGGCAGAGAAAATCCTGGGCTGATAACATCAAAGAATGGGCAGGACACGGTTTTTCCACACTTGTACGCATTGCTGAGGATAGAGAGCAGTGGAGGACCCTGTCTGCTGATGCTTCCACCATGGCACCCCTACGACCCATGACGGGTTACGGGCTGAGATGATGATGATGAAGTTAAGTGTATGAGAACACCTCACACACCCGACTGGCATTATGTACCCGCCCCCAGCGGAGCACCGCCAGTCCACAGCTGTGTTAATCACACTGTGACAATATATATATATAAAATAGTTGCTCATCGCAAGCGAAGATTTCGACAGCTTCAGATTTGAGTTGTGACACATCTGTGCCGTGATCTCATGTGGCTAATTAGTCCTATTTTGGCCCTACAGGCCCTGCCACATACGGGGCACACATGGTAAGAGTCGATAGTAGTGTTGCTGTGCATTATGACCTTTCTTGCAGCACGCTTGCCTTCTGCATTATCAGCTAAATTCTGTTCTGCAATGCGAGCGCCTTGAGTAATGTTTGTCCACCAGGCACAGCGATCCTGTGCGATAGTCTCCCAGGAGGAGACATCAATTTTGAACCTGCTCAACGATGCTTTCAGTGTGTCTTTGAAGCGTTTCTTTTGTCCCCCTACTGTTCGCTTACCCATGGAGAGTTCGCTGTACATCAACTGCTTTGGGAGGCGTTTTTCGGGCATGCGAACAACATGTCCGGCCCATCTAATTTGGGCCCTTGTGGTGGGTTTTGATGTTATGAATTGTTGTAATGTAATAATAATAATAGCCCCTTCAGTCATAACTGACTATGGGAATGCGCCCCTGAGGTGACAGCTCTCAGCTGCTTATTTTCCTGGTGCTCCTTTCGACGATTTCTCCCCTCCTCTGCTTGTTGTGTGAGCCTCTCTTCGCCCAATCTGAGGTGGCGCCGTAAATAGCATCGCCACTTAGTGCGATCGGCAGCTTCATCCTCCCATGTTGCTGGATCCATGTCCAGTGCCCTCATATCTCTCTTGCACACATCTTTGAACCTCAGCTGTGGTCGCCCAACTGTTCTCTTGCCATCTGCCAATTGTCCGTAGAAGATATCTTTTGGGATGCGACCATCTTCCATGCGGCGAACATGGCCAAGCCAGCGAAGTCTGCGCTGTCTAAGCTGTTGTTATGTATTATTATTGTATTAAATGAGATCAGCTATGAAGGTCCCTGAATTTAACAAATAGTATTTTAAACTTTCCAGAGTACCTTTCCGCTACCACCCTTTTGATCTCATTCAAAATTAATCTATATTATTATATAAAATGACTTCGTGTAGTGTCTAGGGTTATGAATGTGGATCTAATGTGCAATAATCAACAAATATACAAACAAATAGTTTATTATCCACAACCACCAACAGTATTACAACAATAACATACAAACGACACTTTAAAAGGCTATCTTATTTAAGACAGTGGTTGAAATTTGTGTAAATACAATTTTGTACAATTTATTACCCTGATTCTAATTTATTTTGAACCAGGACTGACAATCAACAGTGAAATCAAAAGAATCATTTACAACATTCCAATAACACAGTAGATCTTCTGTCCATACATACAATATTATTCTAATATAAGTGTGTAGTTGTATTCTTCTACTTTGAGGTAATACTGGTATTAAACCATAGGTTGTTGGTTATAATCACTCCCTTTAAGTTATGTCTGTTTTCGTTTGTCACTTGTGGAAATATTAATACTAGGCACAGTTTTCTTTATTATCACTTTCTAGTTCTGTTAAGTTCTTTTAAGTTCTTTTAAGTTGAGCTGCCAGGTGCCGAACAAGAACTTATCTTGGCAGGAGAATATAGGTAGAACGTTTCCTCTGCTCGCTTGACAATCTTTTCCACCTTTTGATAGGCAATGGCCACTAGCATGGGCTCGAAGTACACAGACAGAGTCCTGAATCGAGCAGTTCTCAGGCGTTTGGTACTACATTAACGTCAGTACCCAGGACCCTGAAATGTGAAGGTTATGCATCCTTCTTTATATCTAGTATACTATACTATTCCACATTTAAGTACAGGTACATTACGAACAAACGAAAAGGGTCATAGCTTTATACCAACCTATGCCACCATTATCTTTTGATGTGACAATGTACACCAGTATTCCTCTCCCCTAATAGTTACAACGCCACTGCAATTCCAACTGTAATCTTTTCCATATAATAGGATAGGTGTTATGCTCCTTGATGACAATCATACATATTTTCTTGTAGTTTTACACCTCTCTGACAGTCTATCACATGGTCGATCAATCTCTAGGCTTTGCCTAATGGTTGCTATAGACCCACTCACTTACAGACATATATTATTATTTCACATTCAATTTTTATTTGAGATACATGTTAATAAAGTCAATCTTTCCACATTTATTCAATGAAATACACAGTGAACGATGACTGGCACACTTTCGATCTGCCGTTCTGTCCAGGCTTTTGAGAAATATGGTTTTCACAGCACAAGCCTGATCTCATCGCTACTAGTCAAAATTTTGTTAGAAAATGGCGTCCCCAACTAATGCTTTTCCCCCAATATCAACTACTCTGGCCAATGATTACCCTTATTTCACTTGCAAACAAAGTCTTTCAAAAATACAATTCAATTTTCTACTACGTTACTCGGGTGATATATGTTTAGTACGAGGTCGGCCAATAATATTTCGTCTCACTTCAAATTCCACCCAATCCCCTTCATCGTACCATCTTAGCCTAGCTTTCACCTAATTTTTTCCCCAAAAAAATATGCGATCCAATCTAAGCAGATATGACTTGACCTGACAGTATCTCTGATTCTCTATGTATTGTTTTATCAATATTTGATTATTTAATGGACTATTTAGATAACTAACAACATATTCTTCGTCAGCAAGTCTTCAGGTACACGAATATACGATTTTTATGGGGCTATGTGACTTGGTTCAAAATTCTATCTTTTTTTCTATGTTAGTTTTAAGCTAAAGACGAGAGCTTATGTCATTCGCAATAAGAGCTAAACGTGTTTCCATGACCGTAGTGTCCACATTTCTAACTTTTTCATCGTATTGGGGAAACCCGCCTATGGCAAAGCGTGCAAGTCGGTTGTAGAGTTAGAACCAATTTGAGACGTGATTTGCGTGTGTTATCTAGCCTTGCCCCTCCTTTCCCCAAATGCAGTTAGGCAAATATTTCTTAGAACTAGGAAAAGTGGTTCGTTTATGTCAAGGACGAATTTGAAAAATTGGGTACCGTTTTGTTCGGCTTATGCGTTAGCAAATAATAAGCTGAAGGCGTAGGCGACAACTTACGATTCTCGCCGAAAATTTTTAGTACTATCTTATCTTGACTTTATGCACTATACTGTTATATTCTAATTTAGATATTGTATTTAGAAGCTCACCACACATCTCCCCACTTAGAACAGACTATCATATGTCAGTTCCTACTTTTAAATACACATAGATAAATTTACTATCTATGCCTGGTGACTACTCTGATGTTCGTCGTACGGATGTCTGCTTAAAAAATCAGCACCAACATTGGTTTTGCCGGGAATGTATTCTATGGTAAACTGGTATGGCTGTAAGAGCAACGACCAGCGTAATAATCTAGCATTTTCATGCCTTGCTTGTGACAGACACACAAGTGGTTTATGATCTGTTTGGATCTTAAATGATTTACCATAAAGATAAATCTGGAACTTCTTTATAGCCCATATGACCGCCAAACATTCTTTTTCACTTGTTGAATATCCCCGTTCTGCTGTGTTCAACTTACGGCTAGCATAAGCTACTGGGGTTAATTCTCCATCAAGTGAATTTGACCGTTGTAATAGAGCTGCACCCAAACCTACATTACTAGCATCCGTTCTCACATTGAACTCTTGACTCAAGTCAGTTAATTTCAAAATAGGCCTGCTTGTGAGCTTTTCCTTCAACTCTTGGTAGGCTAATTCACACTGCGCTGTCCAAATAATTCTATCAGGATTTCCTTTGCGCGTTAAATCAGTCAATGGAGCACATATGGAGTTAAAGTTTTTAATATACTTTTGGTTGAAACCACATAATGAGACAAAAGATCGCACATCTTTTTTTGTATGTGGTCTTGGTGCTTTTTTTAACTTCTCCAGGTTCTTGGGGTCAGGGGCCATGTTTCCCTGATGTACTGTGTGTCCCAAGAATTCCAGCTCTTTACATCCAACACAGCATTTCGTCGGTCTAGCTGTCAAATTGGTCTCTCTCAGTCGATTAAACAACATATCCAGAGAGTTAATATGTTCCTCAAATGTTTCTGTTGCTATAAGAATATCATCCATGAAGCTGGCGATGCATGGATTATTCAGGGGATCCAGTAACTTTCTCATCATCCTCGAAAACACACTCGGTGCATTTTTCAGCCCGAATGGCAACATGTTAAATTCATAATGTCCTTCCGAGGTGCTAAAGGCTAAATAAGGTCTAACTTCCGACTTTACTGGAATCTGATAGTAGCCTTTGCTCAGATCCACTTTAGAGAAATATTTAGCTTTATTCAGCCTGACAAACAGCTGATTTGTATCAGGTAATGGATCCACCTGACCTTCTGTGACAGCATTCAGTTTCCTGTAATCTATACACAGTCTGTGTTCTCCAGAGGGTTTTCTCAACAGAACCACACTGGAGCTGTAAGGAGATTCACTGTGCGAGATAATCCCTTCTCTCAACAGATAATCTATTTCCTCCTTCAAAGCTTTTTCCTTAGCGAACGGGATCGAATAGGCTCTCATACAGATTGGTGTTGGGTCTATGAGTTTCATATCATATTCTAATAAATTTGTATGCCCCGGTCTGTCCGTTAACACATCTGTATGATTATCCAGAACCTGTTGAACTCTCTCCCTCTGATTTTTCGTTAAGTGCGTACTGATTTTTACCTGTGCAGTGGTCTCACAAGGGTGTAACGGATATTCATGAGAGGTGAGTGGTTCCTTCTTCATCTCCAATGCAACAGACAAGGTCAGTGTTACGGTATATGTTATTAACGCCGTCTGCTAAAGGTTAGCAGACGTGCAATTGTAAAGGTTAAGACATTTAATATATTACGATAGATGTTTCAATTATTGAACGCTCCGTACACGATCGATTATGACGTGTCTAGCGTTGTTTGGGTCACAGTCGGTAACTAGGAGACGCTACCCTTTGTTACTTGACCGCCAAGCTGAATAGCTGCGTTTTTCTAACCTTCCAATTCAATGGCATGATATAGCCATTTATATGTGCATTTATGATGGACCAGGGTCAGTCCTAGAACTCTATATGAGAGGAAACTTACGGAGGTTAGTGTTTAACTAGAATCCTCAGAAGGAGGAGAATAATCGTCAAATTCGTATGAATATTCAGACTCGCAGTCTCACTGTCGGCAGGTAGCCATGTCTAGCTGCGCGTGCATATAGCTGTGATGTTCTGACGACAATACTGCATTGTATCCTTAAACGGACATTGACACGTAAACCAGCAGTCTACGTTATTGATTAATTTATGCATGACTTATACGGACTTATGTTCTGCTCCTATTTGAAATGATCATCCTGTGTGTACATGTGATTAAATATTACGGACTCAACCTGAAGGCATTAATTACTTCATTAATGTTGCTGAGTTCAAGTTACATTAATTACTTCTTCATACCATGCTACTGAGTTGTGTGAACGCTTCACCCTAATTCGCGTAATAATAAACCAAGCACGATGAACAAGAGATCACTAAAGTAACCATACTCAGTGCATGATCTTCAACCGGCAAATAACTCAGCAACAAAGTGGCGGCCGAATGCGGGGAACGACAGAAAAAAAAGAAACAAACTTCTGTTCCTTACGCACATGTTAACCATAATATTTACGATCAAGTTTCGATCACATGATCCAGTCGAAGATGACGTTGTACTCATTCTAATGCCTAACAACGTGACGTCACCGAAAGTCGTGTAGGTGAACTGTCGGAGAAACCAAAGTCGTTCTCTAAGCCTAACCAGGGGAAACATGAGCCATTTGAAGCAGACACAAGATATGGACTACAGGAGCAGACAGTCAGGGGCATTAGCCTAGCTGTTGACGACCTCTAGCACTGATCTAAGCAACGGAAAAGATAAGTCTAGCTGTTTAAACTGTCGTCATTGCAAACAGTAATACTGAGTCCATGCCTTTTGCCTGCATAGGCATGTCTTTTCTGAATGTGTTTCATGTATTTTTTTGGGTTGTTTTAATGTGTTGTTAATTAGCGGGCCGGTTGGAGGGAACTGAAATCTCTGGGGAATGTCGCGAACAGCTGACCACCTAGATTTCAGTCGGTCTTAGGGCAGTTAAACGATTGCACTTTTGGAAGCCCCATTGAGGTTTGCCATTGGACTACCTGTCCAGATCTGCTATCGTTTGACGATTTGTGTTAGGTGTGCCGTTCCGTAGATAACTGGCGTATTTTATTTGTACTAAGTTCACATTTTTATTCAGTTTTGTATCATGTTCGTTAACTATTTCGTCCAGTCTACTCTTACTATCAATTTATTTCATGTGATTAAATATTACGGACTCAACCTGAAGGCATTAATTACTTCATTAATGTTGCTGAGTTCAAGTTACATTAATTACTTCTTCATACCATGCTTCTGAGTTGTATGAACGCTTCACCCTAATTCGCGTAATAATAAACCAAGCACGATGAACAAGAGATCACTAAAGTAACCATACTCAGACTAAAGGGTACAAACAATGTCAAGACGCAAACAAGACATTTTCACAATTAAAAATGAATTTATGAACTAAATAAAACAAGCGGAAGTGTCACAAGCCAAATGAAGGGTCAAGGTCTGACCCGAGGTCAACTGAATATGCAAAGTACCCAAAAAAAAATGAATGCAAAAAATGATGACATCACAGGACTCATAACGGACAAACATTTAACAATCATAAAATAAATTGATAGTAAGAGTAGACTGGACGAAATAGTTAACGAACATGATACAAAACTGAATAAAAATGTGAACTTAGTACAAATAAAATACGCCAGTTATCTACGGAACGGCACAGCTAACACAAATCGTCAAACGATAGCAGATCTGGACAGGTAGTCCAATGGCAAACCTCAATGGGGCTTCCAAAAGTGCAATCGTTTAACTGCCCTAAGACCGACTGAAATCTAGGTGGTCAGCTGTTCGCGACATTCCCCAGAGATTTCAGTTCCCTCCAACCGGCCCGCTAATTAACAACACATTAAAACAACCCAAAAAATACATGAAACACATTCAGAAAAGACATGCCTATGCAGGCAAAAGGCATGGACTCAGTATTACTGTTTGCAATGACGACAGTTTAAACAGCTAGACTTATCTTTTCCGTTGCTTAGATCAGTGCTAGAGGTCGTCAACAGCTAGGCTAATGCCCCTGACTGTCTGCTCCTGTAGTCCATATCTTGTGTCTGCTTCAAATGGCTCATGTTTCCCCTGGTTAGGCTTAGAGAACGACTTTGGTTTCTCCGACAGTTCACCTACACGACTTTCGGTGACGTCACGTTGTTAGGCATTAGAATGAGTACAACGTCATCTTCGACTGGATCATGTGATCGAAACTTGATCGTAAATATTATGGTTAACATGTGCGTAAGGAACAGAAGTTTGTTTCTTTTTTTCTGTCGTTCCCCGCATTCGGCCGCCACTTTGTTGCTGAGTTATTTGCCGGTTGAAGATCATGCACTGAGTATGGTTACTTTAGTGATCTCTTGTTCATCGTGCTTGGTTTATTATTACGCGAATTAGGGTGAAGCGTTCACACAACTCAGTAGCATGGTATGAAGAAGTAATTAATGTAACTTGAACTCAGCAACATTAATGAAGTAATTAATGCCTTCAGGTTGAGTCCGTAATATTTAATCACATGTACACACAGGATGATCATTTCAAATAGGAGCAGAACATAAGTCCGTATAAGTCATGCATAAATTAATCAATAACGTAGACTGCTGGTTTACGTGTCAATGTCCGTTTAAGGATACAATGCAGTATTGTCGTCAGAACATCACAGCTATATGCACGCGCAGCTAGACATGGCTACCTGCCGACAGTGAGACTGCGAGTCTGAATATTCATACGAATTTGACGATTATTCTCCTCCTTCTGAGGATTCTTGTTAAACACTAACCTCCGTAAGTTTCCTCTCATATAGAGTTCTAGGACTGACCCTGGTCCATCATAAATGCACATATAAATGGCTATATCATGCCATTGAATTGGAAGGTTAGAAAAACGCAGCTATTCAGCTTGGCGGTCAAGTAACAAAGGGTAGCGTCTCCTAGTTACCGACTGTGACCCAAACAACGCTAGACACGTCATAATCGATCGTGTACGGAGCGTTCAATAATTGAAACATCTATCGTAATATATTAAATGTCTTAACCTTTACAATTGCACGTCTGCTAACCTTTAGCAGACGGCGTTAATAACATATACCGTAACAGTCAGTAGGTGTGTCTCTTCCTGGTTTTCTCTGTCCATATATTTTTTCAGGAGATTCACATGATAGATTTTCTCTTTCCCTTTCTTATCTATCTTATAATTTGTTCTAGACACCTTCTCTAGAACTGTATATGAACCTTGCCATCCAATTTGCAATTAATTATGGCTGCCGGGCAGTAGAAGGAGCACCTTCTCTCCCACAGCTAATTCTCGATCCTTCGCTTTCTTATTGTAATAGGCAGCATGCTTTTTCCTGGCTTGTTTCAAATTTTCATTGGCAAGTTTCCAGCCAGTTTTAAGACGAGTGGTCAGCTCGTTCACATATTGATATGATGAGGTAATATTTTCTTCTGCCTTTTTATCGGTCCATGTCCTTAACAAGGCTACATATGGACTTTTAAATTTGTTGACCTATTTTTCCAGGCACCGGTATGGTCTCTTCCATTGGAAGCCTTACAGTGAGGATTTTTCTTCCTAGAATCATCATTCACAAATCGACCACTACCAATTTTTTTCTTGGGGTTTTCTTCCCACTTTAAATTCCTTGTGAGAGATCTTCTCTCTCTTTTATTTTCACCCAGTTCACATGATTCCGACCGAGGGATTGTCGGCTTATCCTGGGGTAAAACATTTCTCTGTAATCGTGCATAGTGGCCATTGTAAAACATCCAAGTGAAGACTGTCTGTGAAAAGGGGGCTCCCATTCCACTTTGTCTACATTATTAATTTTATTTTTCTTTCCATTTTCAGGAATAAGTTTGCCCCGTGGCGTGTCTAGGTCCTGATCAATTTTCCCACTTGTGGGTGTTCCCTCATGTAATATGCCACATGCTTCTACAAAATTCTCAATGTCAATCATTTCCTCGGGCCAATAATAATTTTGAGCAATCTTTTGGATGATGGTACCTATTTTCTCATGGTCCCCATCTTTCCCAACATGTAAGCTCCTTATTAACTCTGCCCTATACCTTTTAGGAAGTACCATCTGTACCTGACAATTGGATCCAGTTCCAGCCTTCCTATATATCAGTGTGTTCTTCATATAGAAGTCTCCTTTGCCTGGAGGTGTATGACATTTGGACAATTTCTTAAAACAAGGCTTGAGGGTCTTATCCCCAGCCTGCGCCTTCCTCATCTCATCTGGAGGGGTATCTATCAGATTATCCTCCTCCTGTTTAGACTGTGATCTGGTCTGAAGCGTGGCCATGTACACAGGTCTCTTTTTACACACTTCGGTGTTATGGTTGTCCATCCTACACCAACTACAATATAATCTACCTTTATGAAAAGGTTTTCAGTCATCATATTTCCTTTCATTGAATTGTGGGGTTTTATTGTTATAATCATTGCGTGGCCTATCAAACCGGTGCTTACCTTTGCTCTGTTCCCTATGGTCAAACTTATTAAAGTTTTGAGGTGCCTTAAAATTGTCTACCTGTTTCTTTTTATTACCAACTACCTCTGCCTGGGCTGCCTGATACCTCTCAGCGACATTTAGTAACTCACCCAGCCTCTCTGCACCTTGTTCCATGAGAAACTTTCTCATGTCTGGAGCCATGGACTCTCTTAGCTGCTCAATAAGGATCATCTCCTTAAGATCTTGGGTTTTCCCCAGAGCAGTCCATTTCTCCAAGTAGGTCTCTAACCGTGCAGAGAAATGGTGATAGGTCTCACCCGACAGTAGTTTGGCATTCCTAATTTTTTTTCTATAAAATTCTCCGTTCTTTTCGTATCTTAATAAAAGAGCCTGCTTTAGCATGTCGTAATTGTCTTGGTCATCTCTGCTCATCTTGGCAAAAACTTCATAAGCCGTTCCCCTAAGCCCTTGGGATAACTTGAGGCTCCACCTCTCTCTCTCTCTCTAACCCATATGTAGTAGCTAAAAGTTCAAATCTAACTTCTTCTCTTCATACTGGAGCCTTTTAATCTCTGCCTCCCTATCTGCCTCCAATGCCCTAGCCTCCTTGTCAGCCTCAGTCTGCAACCTCTTAATTTCTTTGTCGTCCTCAATTTGAAACTGTAATTTTCTTTCTTCTGCTATCTTCCTATCCTCCCTTTCAATATACTTGTCGCATTCTGAAGTTACATATTGGATCAAAGCTTGACCCTCCATATTCATTTCTTTAGCAGTCTGCACAGCAGCAGATCGAAACTTTGCCAGATCAGCCATTTTGTACTATGCAACCTTTAAAATTTCTAACTATACAAATTTCTAATTATGGCTAACAATTTCTAATGATAACCAAGAACAACCACAGGCACTGATAGCTCAACCACTATTTTATTTCCACAAAAGGAATACTTTTAGTTTTATACTTTCTGAGATACCTAATATAATTGATAATATTTTAAGAATTTAAAATCCCAGAAGCGAACTACCCAATATAGCTGGTGTTATGAGAAATTCAATCCCCAGGAGCGAGACCCCAATATATGTGGTGGGTTTTGATGTTATGAATTGTTGTTAAGTATTATTATTGTATTAAATGAGATCAGCTATGAAGGTCCCTGAATTTAACAAATAGTATTTTAAACTTTCCAGAGTACCTTTCCGCTACCACCCTTTTGATCTCATTCAAAATTAATCTATATTATTATATAAAATGACTTCGTGTAGTGTCTAGGGTTATGAATGTGGAGTGTAATGTGCAATAACCAACAAATATACAAACAAATAGTTTATTATCCACAACCACCAACAGTATTACAACAATAACATACAAACGACACTTTAAAAGGCTATCTTATTTAAGACAGTGGTTGAAATTTGTGTAAATACAATTTTGTACAATTTATTATCCTGATTCTAATTTATTTTGAACCAGGACTGACAATCAAAAGTGAAATCAAAAGAATCATTTACAACATTCCAATAACACAGTAGATCTTCTGTCCATACATACAATATTATTCTAATATAAGTGTGTAGTTGTATTCTTCTACTTTGAGGTAATACTGGTATTAAACCATAGGTTGTTGGTTATAATCACTCCCTTTAAGTTATGTCTGTTTTCGTTTGTCACTTGTGGAAATATTAATACTAGGCACAGTTTTCTTTATTATCACTTTCTAGTTCTGTTAAGTTCTTTTAAGTTGAGCTGCCAGGTGCCGAACAAGAACTTATCTTGGCAGGAGAATATAGGTAGAACGTTTCCTCTGCTCGCTTGACAATCTTTTCCACCTTTTGATAGGCAATGGCCACTAGCACGGGCTCGAAGTACACAGACAGAGTCCTGAATCGAGCAGTTCTCAGGCGTTTGGTACTACATTAACGTCAGTACCCAGGACCCTGAAATGTGAAGGTTATGCATCCTTCTTTATACCTAGTATACTATACTATTCCACATTTAAGTACAGGTACATTACAAACAAACGAAAAGGGTCATAGCTTTATACCAACCTATGCCACCATTATCTTTTGATGTGACAATGTACACCAGTATTCCTCTCCCCTAATAGTTACAACACCACTGCAATTCCAACTGTCATCTTTTCCATATAATAGGATAGGTGTTATGCTCCTTGATGACAATCATACATATTTTCTTGTAGTTTTACACCTCTCTGACAGTCTATCACATGGTGGATCAATCTCTAGGCTTTGCCTAATGGTTGCTATAGACCCACTCACTTACAGACATATATTATTATTTCACATTCAATTTTTTATTTTAGATACATGTTAATAAAGTCAATCTTTCCACATTTATTCAATGAAATACACAGTGAACGATGACTGGCACACTTTCGATCTGCCGTTCTGTCCAGGCTTTTGAGAAATATGGTTTTCACAGCACAAGCCTGATCTCATCGCTACTAGTCAAAATTTTGTTATAAAATGGCGTCCCCAACTAATGCTTTTTCCCCAATATCAACTACTCTGGCCAATGATTACCCTTATTTCACTTGTAAACAAAGTCTTTCAAAAATACAATTCAATTTTCTACTACGTTACTCGGGTGATATATGTTTAGTACGAGGTCGGCCAATAATATTTCGTCTCACTTCAAATTCCACCCAATCCCCTTCATCGTACCATCTTAGCCTAGCTTTCACCTAATTTTTCCCCAAAAAAATATGCGATCCAATCTAAGCAGATATGACTTGACCTGACAGTATCTCTGATTCTCTATGTATTGTTTTATCAATATTTGATTATTTAATGGACTATTTAGATAACTAACAACATATTCTTGGTCAGCAAGTCTTCAGGTACACGAATATACGATTTTTATGGGGCTATGTGGCTTGGTTCAAAATTCTATCTTTTTTTCTATGTTAGTTTTAAGCTAAATACGAGAGCTTATGTCATTCGCAATAAGAGCTAAACGTGTTTCCATGACCGTAGTGTCCACATTTCTAACTTTTTCATCGTATTGGGGAAACCCGCCTATGGCAAAGCGTGCAAGTCGGTTGTAGAGTTAGAACCAATTTGAGACGTGATTTGCGTGTGTTATTTAGCCTTGCCCCTCCTTTCCCCAAATGCAGTTAGGCAAATATTTCTTAGAACTAGGAAAAGTGGTTCGTTTATGTCAAGGACGAATTTGAAAAATTGGGTACCGTTTTGTTCGGCTTATGCGTTAGCAAATAATAAGCTGAAGGCGTAGGCGACAACTTACGATTCTCGCCGAAAATTTTTAGTACTATCTTATCTTGACTTTATGCACTATACTGTTATATTCTAATTTAGATATTGTATTTAGAAGCTCACCACAGCCCTCTGCAGCAATGTGTAGATGCGTGAGATATGTGCTCTGTTGAGGACCTCAGAATTAGATACTTTATCATGCCACTTGATCATGAGAATCCTGCGAAGACAGCTCATGTGGAAATTATTAAGCTTCTTGTAGTGTCTGCTATACACTGTTCATGTTTCACAGGCATACAGGAGGGTAGTGAGCACTATTGCATGATATACTTTTATCTTGGTGGCGGCACTAATTCCTTGTCGATCCCAGACATTTACTCTTAGTCTTCCAAAAGCTGCACTTGCCATTGCAATTCTGTTGTTGACCTCGGAGTCGATATAAGCATCTTTGGTAAGGGTACTGCCTAGATAAGTGAATCTGTCCACCACTTGGAGACGTTGGTTCTTTACTGTGATATTTGGCTCACAGTAAGGTTTCCCAGGAGCAGGTTGCAACATTACTTCACATTTCTTCGTATTGATGGTAAGACCAAATTCATCACACGCTACAGAAAGCCTCCTCATATTGTTCTGCATGTCCAGTTCTGTGCAGGTGTTGAGGGCACAGTCGTTCGCAAAGACGAGGTCAGAGATCATTGTTTCATTCACCTTCGTAAAGGACTGTAATCGTCTCAAATTGGACAGCTTCCCATCTGTCCTGTCTTAAATCAGTTGCCCGACGATATTCGAAGATATACACGTGTGTATATACATGCCCAACGATATACACGTGTGTGTGTATGTATATATATATATATATATATATATATATATATATATATATATATATATATATATATATATATATATATGAAATTTACTAAAGCGCTTGCATAATAAACATGTACATCATGATATCATCATCCACTCCCTACTCTCTATGGAGCATGTGGCCACCTCTACGGTTGGTTCCTCGTGAGGAAACCTGACGAACGCAGTCACCAGCTCCTGTAGTGGTAGCTCATGTGTCAAGTTATTTGCAGTGATGAGGATACCAGCCTCAAATGCCACGATACATCCACAAGTAAATTATACATGTCAAAATGGAAATATTAAATGATAAAATGTACGTATTACAACTTACCCAAATTTTATCAGGCGAACACAGACTTTTTTCACAGGCAACGTCCGAATATCGTCGGGCAACTGATTTAAGATGCCATCTCTTTCAAGTGTGTTAGGTGAATAATTGAGCGCACTTAAAGTTGGATCCTGGAACTTAAGGCGCACAGTGATGACTCTGGTGTTACTCTTAGAATTCACTCCCAGTCCTATGCCCTGTCCTATATATGGGTCCTAATAGTTCGTGTTCCTGGCTGTCTATCATTTCTTCTTGACGAAATTGAAAGTCAGTGTAGTAATATTACAACGCTGTAGAATATGAGCAACATTTTCGCCTACGCACCCAAGGTTGCTTCTTGGAGGAGGTCCAATCAGGAGCAGTCTATCTTAGCATTTCAAACGCTAAACCAATTGCGAATGTGTGTCTGATTTTGGTAAGGGTCCCTCCACTACTCTCATGTAGAACATTACTACATGACAACATAAGATATTGCCCTTTACACGTGAGTTGTAAACTGCATTACCTTATAAGGTCTTGCCACTTCAGTTGTTACTTATCATGTTTACAACTCTCTACTTCACAGATTTAACAATATAATCTCCTCCAAGTTGTTACTTTCTAGTAATTGTTTAATAAGCAAAGTCAATCTGCTGGGACTATTATCTCACTTTCTGTGTCTTAATTTGTAACAAGATTGTCATCTTCCGACATCCCAGTGAAACTAAGCATGTATTTGGGCACGTCATGTTTGCGAACTGACACCTTATTTCCAAATACCGTCTGTCATCCATATTGGAAAACCTGAACAACATAGTCTGTGGCAATTGTCTGCCACCGATATTCCCGTATCAAACGTTTGTTCAATCAACCTGTCTCGCTACTTATGGCCTCCTTTTCTGTCGGCCGAAAGTTGGTACATAATTTAATACACAAAGAACTTCCCCTGCACAAATAGGAGTCAATTCTGCTCCAGAAACAGATCAAGCGGACAGGTAATAGTAAGGGGTTGACAAGATGAATTAAGAAAACCTTTGAACGATGAAAGCGAAAACAACGAATACTGAAAGAATTTGCACAACAACAAGTAAATAACTAGTTAACAAATAAAATACTAAACAAGAACGACAAATCAACGCAAAGAAAGTAACAATAGCAACAGTAGTAGACACTTTCATTCATAACTTACTATGGGAATGCGCTCAACCAGTGATAGCAATCCGCTGTTTTTTAGTCGGGTGTTCCTTTCAGCGTGTTCTTGTCTCTTCTGCTTGTTGTGAGAGCTTCTTTTTATCCAATCTGAGGTGGCTCCGTGGGAAACATAACTACTTGATGCGATCCACATCTTCATCCTCCCAGGTTGCAAGACTTACGTCAAGAGCCTTCAAGTCTCTCTTGCACACATATCTAAACCTCAGTCGCGGTCGCTCAACTGTTCTTGTGTCATCTGCCAACTGCTCGTAGAAAATATCTTTGGGGAGGCCACCAACCTCCGTGTGGCACACGTGGCCAAGCTAACTACAGCAACACAGCGAAGAATGTCAAATGAAATAAATGAATGAGAAAAGGAACCTAGTATAGAAGTAATGTCCTGGGATGAACCACTGCTTACTTTACTCTTTTTGTACAGTCCATTTTTGTCGTAACGCGGCGGGGATAAAAACCTCGCAGAAGCCAAACTTCTATAGTTGCCGTCCTTTAATTCTACAAGGCTCTCTAGATAGGAACTTAATATTCCTATTTATTATACTGCCAAGAGTAATTCTTGAGCAAAGGTTACTACCTTTCATAAACACATCCTTTACTTTAACTCCCTGGGTATTCGTGAACCACTACGGCAGAACAAAGGAGGTAACACCGCAAAGACCAAACCACTTATTGTTCAGCTTCTCTATATACTTGATGCAGGATGTATTTTATACAATTTTGTATGATGTCATCATTTCTAATTCTGTCTCTCCTGGTAACTTTAATGGACATCTCATGTGTCACAATACAATTTTTCTCTCCTGTGTTTTGGGTTGAGACCATATTTGTTACTCAAAGCAAAGAGTTACTAAGAATATATTATTCATCAACTATCGTTCACTTTGCATACAGACGTTCCATTGTTGCCTCCAAGTATAGCTAACTGTAAACGTAGGAACAATTACTCTCGCACACTGGCAATATAACGGATTTTTTTAACAAATGCCTGGGCATCTCTCGTAAATTTCTCCGAAAACGTGAGTGGCTCGTGAATGCAGTGAGTTACACCATCCATGAGATGAGCCAATCTTTTTTCAGAGTTACCGCCTATCACTAACTGGATCTAGTTAGCTCACGTTAAACTTGTGAGTAACCGGATGCGAGTTAGTGAAACAGTTAAACTAATGATGTGAGAATCATGTTAACATTTTGCGCTCACTTTTTCTGGGCGACAGCTAAACGCTAAGGATGTTTTGTTAATAAAGTAGCAGTTTCTTAATTCAGTAAGTTAACGTTTTTTCGCTACTACTTAACATGTAAGTAAGTATTGTTTTTTTTTTTTTTTAAATCAATCCTATTGTATGGCTCTCTTTACTGATGCACAGTCAGTAATTGCAACGTTGAAAAGACAAAATAATACAGACCTGGATGATCTCAGAGTAGTGCTCCACAAACTTTGTCAACGATTCAAAAGTGTTGTGATCCAGTGGATCCCATCTCATTGTAACATCGCCGGCAATGAAGAGGCTGACAGAATGGCAAAAGAAGGTTCACATCTACCTCAGCCTGATGCAAGCATAACTTCTGAGGAGGCAAAGAGTTTTATCAGAATCAGTTACAGAAACAAATGGAATGTAGAACATCCAGGGCACACACAGAATGATGCTTACTACCAGCTCCACAGAAGAGAACAAGTGGTAATCGTCAGACTCCGCACTGGCCACAACAGATTGAGATACCATCTATTCAACAAGCTAAAGATAGGAACTACCGATCAGTGTAACTGTGGCACTGATAAAATGACTGCTGAACATCTGCTTCAAAGTTGCCCCTTATATGTGGTACTGTACAGAGAAAGTGCATATGGCCGACGCCAGCTTCTTTCGTGGAAAAGCTTTACGGGGATTCAAATAGCCCCAAACTGACTACTGCTTTCTTTGAGAACATTCAAGTGGACGTCTGAGAGTGGACGTCTGAGAGTGGACGTCTGAGAGTGTACAAAGAAGAAGTATGGCTCTGAATCATGGAGAACTAAAAAAAGTAATTACCAAGAATTTACAGACGTTTATAAATAAGTGCTTGCCTAATGTAGTTACCATGCAAAGACATAATAGAATTACTACATTCTCAGGCATGTCGAATAAGTCGACTGAGGTTTTGTTTGAGGCTGGCAGCTTCATAATGTAAAACAAATTGACATAAGAACCACGGCTGCACAAGCATGCGACTACCTGATGCAGGCTTAATGCGGGACCTGCTATAGTTGTCGCTCCATATTCTGTAATTAGCGCCGTGAAAAATGAAGGTGATAATAAATCGTTGTTTTGTAAAGCCAGTCCTATTGTATGGCTCTGAAACATGGAGAGAAAAAACTACCAAATATTTACAGACTTTCATAAATGCATGATTGAGTAGAATCGAAGGATTGAAATGGAATAGAAAGATCACTAATATAGAACTGATGACAAGAACCAGACAAGTGCCAGTGGAACAAGAGATGTTAGGATGATGCTGGCGATGGATAGAACACACTATAATGAAACCTGCTGATAGCATCACAAGGCAGTCCTTGTTTTGAGATCCCCAGGTTAAGAGGGGTAGAGGTTGACCAAGAACACATAGAAAAGAGAATTGAGGACAGACTTGAAAGGAATGAGGAAGACATGGACATACTTTGGGCTGATGGCACGGAACAAGAATACGTTACACGTAAGAATTATGACGTGAGTGCTCTTGCACGACAACTAGAGAGATCTTTTGTGTAGCCGGCCGAGATGGCTGTGTTTTAGAATGTGTCTCTAGTGTCCGCTTATTTTTTCAATTATGATATTCAGGTGTTACGGATTGCCTCCCCTGCTTTGCAGTAGTTGTGCAACAGTGGCCAAAACTCAAGAGTATCTAATATGGGTCTTCAAAGTTGTCTACCTTCGCACAAGATTACTCTTGGCAGAGTTGTAGTCAGAAGGATAATGGTGCTTCAATCTCAAGGTATTAATCTCAAGGTATTCAGAAAAGTGAAAACAATGCTGCATTGGCTGAGCACGTTAACTCTATGATCTGCCGACAACTTTTGTGAAGAATTAAGCAATGATTAATTTCAGCTCGTTTAAGCCCCCACCCCTGATTTACTCCGTGGAATTATTATTATGGTATAGCTGTGTTTAGAGTGTGTTTCGTAAATTGACTGAGACAAACATGCAGTACATTTAAAATGATTAAATGGAAGTTACTTTGTATAGTAACAAATAACAGATTTAAAAGTCATTTAGTTTTAACAAGAATAATGGTTGTTCAGAAAGTTCTCATCACTGTTGTGATGGAATAGAAATGTGTAAAGGAGTTCACGTGGCAGCTTTAACGTTTAACTTATCTGCCACTGGTAGGTTCTGTTCCCGCTGCTGGGTTGGCTCTGTGTAGATAGGTCACTGGAGTTCTCGCGTCTCTGGTCAAGATTAAAGGTGCAGCACGTTCCAAGTAAAATCAAGGAGTAACTGCCAAGCTGGTCCCTAAGGGTCTTTTATATTTGGACATGCGCCCTAATATAACCGACTAGGTTGAACAGGACGCGCCTCGCCAAAATGAGGCTAAAGTTTTACTTTAAAAAAAATCCTATTAGGAAGATCCGTCCAGACAAGATAAAACGAAGATACGAGGCGCCCTGTGTGGGTAGAACAAAGACATGACACATCTTGCATAGTGTGTCCTTTCATTCCCACATGTACTTTAAGCATTATTTAGGCACGCATCATTTTAAAGGTAATATAACAGTATACAGCTATGCTTTGGACCCCTGAAGGAAAACGAAAGAGAGGCCGACCAAAAACAACCTGGCGGAGGACTGTGGAGGCTGAGATGCAAAGAATGAACCAGAGTTGTGGCACTGTATGAAGGATGGCCACCGACCGAGCAAAGTGGAATCAATTTGTTGTTGCCCTACAAGACGCCACTAGGCGTGATGGCCACTGACTGCTTTGACGGTCGGCGGCTAAGGATCAAAGAAGAAGAAGATAACAGTATACATTTACAATATCCACTCATAATCAAATTTAAGTATGTTAAAAAACACGCACAAGAAAGTAATGAAAAAAGAAAACAAACAAACAAAATTCAAACCCTTGATACAGTAAATTAGACAACGATTTGTGACATAATCGCATTAGAGTTGTATGTAATAAGACCTTGTGAAATATTCTATCAGTCTGCTATTGGATGATCATAGACTTGTAATAGTTTCCAGGGGATTTGAAAGATTTTACCAGGGGTGAGGGGATTTGAGTCCCATAGCAGGTATTGCCGTAGGGAGTGTATTGTTAAAGCCTTCACTATACTCGTACTAGGGCCAGCTTTACGAGGTGGGGTAACCAGATCCCTTCCGCGCTGTCTTTGCCTTCCCTAATGCAAGAGCAACATCAGACAAACTAGATAGCAAGAAAGACAGACAGATACGAAGGAACCCAATTTTCAAAGGGTTGAGAATCGGGCGCACATTCCCGTCTTGCATTCTGACCTTTCTCTCACTCATTTTTTTTTTACTGTTATCCAGACATTCTCCAACGTAATTAAAGTATTAATTTAACGGGTATGCAACATTATGAAGTAGTACATTAGCACATTCACATCAACACATCCAGGAAAAAACGGATAGACTTAATAAGTATAGCCAGCAGGTGGGCTTGAACATCAATCTAAAGAAGTCAGAGGTCATGACGCTCAATGTGAGCAACCCTGAGCCCATATCAGTAAGGAATCAGCAACTGGTACAGACAGACACTTTCACATACCTAGGATGCATAGTAACACCAGACGGCGGGGAATGCAAAGACATCAACATCAGAATGAATAAGGCAAGAACAGCCTTTTTTAGCCTAAACAACACCTGGAAGTCTTCTCAATACAACACAAGCACAAAATTAAGATTATATCAGAGCTGTGTGCTTTCTGTGCTTCTCTATGGTGCGGAATGCTGGAGAGTTACAGAGAAGGAAATGTCGAAATTGTCCTTTTTTCACACAACATGCCTAAGAAAGATTCACCGAATCTTTTGGCCGAATACCATTACCAACCAAGATCTGCTTACTCGGAGCAAGCAAGAGGACATGCACACCATCATAGCTGGCAGACGCTGGAGCTGGGTTAGCCATGTCCTCAGAAGAGACTACGATGCCATCACAAGAACAGCTATGCTATGGACCCCTGAAGGAAAACGAAAGAGAGGCCGACGAAAAACAACTTGGCGGAGGACTGTGGAGGCTGAGATGCAAAGAATGAACCAGAGTTGGGGCACTGTACGAAGGATGGCCACCGACCGAGCAAAGTGGAATCAGTTTGTTGTTGCCCCACAAGACGCCACTAGGCGTGATGGCCACTTACTGCTTTGACGGTCGGCGGATAAGGATCAAAGAAGAAGAAGAACAACAGCATACTGTGACGAAATCAGTCGTGCTTTTTTATAACTCTCATCCACTCCGGCAGTATCGCTTATTTTCTTTACTTCTCTCATTCATAATTATATTATTTGGCATATTTTACGCCCTACATTATTTTGCTGTGACCTCTCCTCAGACATCTACGTTTCAGATAGGTGAACTGTGGTATTATCGTAACAATACTCAGTCATTATCACCAGTCTGCGGTAATACGTTTATCTCATTGAATCAATATGACCACCTTAGATACAGACGACCTGTGTTCGCACAAGACGGTCGAGTACGAGGGACTCAAAGGAAGCCAATGTTGTCTATCTGAGAAGATCGTATTGTTTGTCTGAGCGGCCGGCGATCATTTTGTTTGACTGTCTGGAAAAGGCACGAAAACAAGAGCGATATTGAGATAATCGTTTCACGGGACCATTTCGGTGTAAGATTATTACCGATAACCTGTTTGGGGAAGACAATATTTGAAGGTAGCATCTGGATATCAAAATAGTTCCCAGATTTGTTTGGGTGTTGGCGGAAATATTACCGCATGATTTGAAAGAGGTCACGCGATGGAATATTAAATGTAATATTTTAAACACGCGGGGCAGATTATGAATTTAAACACCCCTACCCACAAAGTGCACAAGAGATTTGATTGGTTTGATTTGAGAGCCGGAATAAACATTGAATTTCATTGGAAATTTCGGAGGAAGTACCATCTGTGATTTGAACTGGAAACGGAAGAACATAATATAGCGAAAAGCGAAGTCACAGATGAGACAGCTTTGCAACATCAAGTTAGCAACTCCCAAAAGCCAGATCAAGAAGGATCGGACCTAGAATTTCAAACTTATAAGTGACAGATAGAGTATTTGGCAAACTTAAAACCTTAAAAAGTAAGCCCTCTTTTATAAATACAGAGACTGGAAACTTAAAAGGACCAGGACAGCTTGAAGTATTTGGTAAATTTTAAAACTTAAAAAAGTAAGCCCACATTTATAAATACAAGACTGAAGTCCTTAGGAATTGGATCACCTATCATAAGAGAAACTTTCCCAGACCAAGTGTTTCGCAGATTAACCCGTCATAAAAGTGACTCAAAATTTCCAGACCAAGTGATTCGAGAGCATATAACCTAAATTGCTCGTGTCCATTCTAACCTGTGTGAGTAGATTATGTATTCCCAAAACGTTGGGGTATGTGTAACAATTATTTTACAAATGTGATTGTGCCCTGTTTCTTGCTTATTGGTTATGTATGAGGCTGGCAACCTCAAAATATGAAAATAGTATATTCATGAGCCACTACAGCAAGTACTGGGGATGGTTTCTATTTAGTCGTAGGAAAATTTTAAAGCAGAAGTGACCCCAGACTCCGACTGGAGCAGTAATGAGTGATGATTATATCATATGTGCTTCAAGTGTATCATATCATTTTGTGAGATATATGTAAATTGTTAGTGTTAGTTCAAACACAAATCATTATTCGCGCTGTCCATACACATTTTCTCAGTTTAATACCCAGAAGAGTACAGGTGAATTTTAATCATTCCTTGAGCTACGTTGTGTACTCAAGAATTTAATTCTTCTGAGAGATTAACATTTGGTGGGTGGACAACGAGAAAAGTGCGCCTGTTAGGTTGCTCCAAACAAATGTGCTTAGCAGAGGCATTTGGTTTTTCTTCCAAACAAATGTGCTTAGCAGAGGCATTTGGTTTTTCTATTTTGTCCAAAAGTTCGTGCTTACAATCCATCAGACAATTTGTGGTACTAACGCCGCTAGTGTGAGAGAAGAACATCCCCACTTACCGCCTACATTGGAAGAGTGTGTGGAGAAGTGCTCTCGGCACAACAGACTTGATGAACCATAGCTGCAGGACTCATCTAGAGTTATGTTTCTTTGTAACAGGCAACAGCAAAACACGGACATTAATAGCACCCGGCCAAACCTCTATGACGAAACTTTAATTTAAATGTCACCAATCTTTCGATATTTATTTTAACTTGATAAAGACTAATTCACTATTAAATTTGTTACACGTTATTTTAAAACTAAACAAACATAGTTGATTCAATTATTACATGTTTGACAGCAAACGTATGAGTCAGAATATTTAATATATATACACATATATATTTACTTCTAAACAGAGCTATACCATTATAAGAGGAAATTCGCTGACTTAATTCAGGTGGGGGCTTGAACGATCTAAAAACCATTGCTTAAATCCTTCACAAAAGGCGACGGATCAGATATAAGTTAACAAATGTTCACCCCAATGCAACATTGTTCGTGACTTCTGAAGATTTCTTGTGGATGCTTCCTCCCTTCAGATAGAAGCATCTGTACCCTTCTATCTAAATCTCTGCCAAGAGTAATCTTGTGCGAAGGTAGACACATTTGACTACCCATTTTAGATACTCATGAGTTTTGGTCACTGTTGGACCACTACTGCAAAGCACGTGAGGCAATCCGTGACACATACATTTACAATATCTGATCACAATTAAGAAATAAAGTATATTGAATAAAAAAATTAGATCATCAGACTCTCTATACAGTATACTGGAGAGTGTGTGTGTGTGTGTCAGAGAGAGAGAGAGAGAGAGACAAAGAGGGAGAGAGAGTGAAAACTCTAAACCTAAGGACTCGGCATATTCAAAGTCAAATCACGCTTTACGGTAAATGTGGACTGAAATAAGTAAGTACTAACATCGTCATAAACATGTCCATGCTAGTTTTAATCATGCGTTTTCAGACTTCGTGGTATTGGAGAAGACAAGGAAAGAACAGGACTACTGATTTCTCAGACATGCCGTATGGGACGACCAGCATAAGGTTGTGTGCAAGGCTGGCAACCTCGCTACTTAAAATAAAATGTACCAGAAATCATTGCAAGAGTACATGAACGTTTAGGTCCAGGTATCATATAGCCTGTGCCAGTTCTTTTCTTTCTCCACCTGAGATTTCGTTAGTAATTTCTTTTTGACTCTGGAAACATATAAGAATAATGCTTGAATAAAGTTATCCTTAAAAACCTGTGAGACTCCCTAAAATAGGAGCCCAGTTCTCCTGTTTGAGTTACTGCCAAGAATATGTATAGAGGCATTTATGGAGTCATCCTTATATGACCACCAACTAAGCGCAATGCTATAATATACATTTGCGAAAAATAACCTCTGTCTGAGAGGCTAATTACTCCCTTATTGACTCCTGACATCATCCACACACTACCCCTGTGGTGAAACTTGTTGACAACCCAGCATTGCACAGTACGCTTGGAGGAGTCACTGAGCCCCAGATGTAACTCTGGATTTTACCTGGTATTTGCATGCAGGAGGATCTCACTGTGGACCCATGACAGGCAAGGGGAGCTGAAAAGGGGCTCTGTGCAGGACGTGACAATTTCTTGGGATAGCCCAGAACCAGAGCACAGTATTTTAGTTCTGCAAAGTTGGAGAACCCCCTTGGATGCAGGAGAATGTTACAGTATGCCACACGCTTCTTCTTCCTAGCTTGGGGCCAGATGTGATGATCCTTTAAACTCAAGCTAAGCTGGAGAAACTGAAGCTCATTACTCCGACTCAACACGTTTCGGAATGGCAGAAAAGCCACAGCAAAAGCCTAGATCCCCTGCCTATCACTGGGTCCACAGTGAGATCATACTGCATGCACTCAACCTGGTGAAAGCCAAAGAATCCCGCCAGGGGCTCAAGTGACTTCTCCAAGCTTAGTGCGTCTCAAAGGTTTCACCACAGGAGGAATCCCTGGACGTATGTGGATGCTTTTAAGAGTCAATGAGGGTATAATTAGCTTCACATACATAGATTCACTTCCACATCTGTACAAGGTAACATTATGCATAGCTGGTGGTCATATAAGAATGACTCCAGATCTGCTTCCACGCAATGCACATGTGTATGAAAGATTGTATCTTTCTTGTTGACTGACTCATTCTATCATCATCATCACTTTTCAACCCCCGAAGGAGCATAGGTCTTCAAAAACAGTATGTCAAGTCTTTCTGACCTATGCCATCACCTCAAGATCCTTTCATTTGTATCTCCAATTCTCTTCTCCGTGTCTTCTTTGTTCTGCCTCTACCAGTAAATAATTATATTACTTATTTATTCATGCAGCTTACAGGCGAAACAGAGAAAACCACAATGGAAGCGTTAAAAGGAGTATTTATATGTTTCATCTGCACACATTCGCTGACCTCAATCCTCGTTGTGATGGGTATATCTGACATCACAGCAACGATCAAACACTGGAGATCAACTAAATTATCTTTAATCAATTCCAGTGACGTAACAAAACTGTATAATGCTCCAAGCCCCAAAGCTGTTCAAACGTCAGCGCCATCACAAACAGATTCTGCGCAAGATGGATCTACCAGAAAGTTGGTTTCAGCGACGCCAAAAATAAAATCAACTTTTACAACAGCTGCAAATGTAACAATACAAGCGTCTGAACAAGTACTGGCAGATACATCAAATACAACAAATTCTACAGAAGCACATAAAATTCCGCAGTCAAAGTTCATCGCTATGTTTGCTTCTCTGGTGAGTGCTGCTGGATTGTTCATTGTTATTTTAATCGCCGCTTTTGTCATCGATTGCAACAAAAGGCGAGGAAAAAAAGATTTTAAAGTAACCTTTCTAAGCATGAGACGGCGGTCTAGAATGTCCTTGGAGATAACTGGAACTAATGAAGCTAATTCTCAAAGTTACGGGCACCACAATCCTACTGATAATGTTCCTTCTCCTACAGGAAACCAATCCATCCAAGTTGATGTATCTGCCGATGGTTGTGGCTTACAAAGCTCATTGGTGCATTCGTCTTCTGAAGCGAGCTATTCAGAAGTTACAAATGAGATCCCCTTTTTTAATTATGGAATTCACAGTGCTTCCCGCTCTGGCACTTTATATAAATATGATTACAAACGAAATAGTGACATTAATCAAAGGCAAGGCGATAGTGGGATTTACGAAACTCCCACTGATGACGTAAAATCGAAAATCTCTTCGGTCATTATCGATGAAATTCTGCAGTCGAATCACGCTTCCAGCAATGGAATTGTAAACATATCTTCAACTCAAAGAGCTGAATCGACGAATACGCTTAGTAGAACATGCACATTAGATGAAACTAACAGCCTGAATGATGGAGTTTTGAGTGACCATGATATCAACGATATTTTTGGAAGAAAAGGCTCAGATCATATTTATAGCACCATTAACAATCTAGACATTGCTAATGCTATAAACTCTGATTCAGCTGGCAGTAAACAGTTTTCCTTTGGCGCTACTAATCATGAAAGCACATCATACGAGAATGTCGACGTCAACGATTTTTTGGAACACAGCTACAACGTTGCGAAACTTCTAGAACGTGTAAAGGAAAAATGCGCCAAATCAAAAGCTGTTGCACATGGCAACGGAGCGAGCCCATTTTCCGACGGCAGCGTTGATTCAGCAGATGCAGAAACCAAGTCAAACGAAATCCTTGCTGACTCTAAAAGCATGGATCACAGCTGCAAATCTGCGCATGAGTCCGACAGAATAGAGTCAATGTATGCTGTAATAGTAGATATTCCAAACGACAACAGAGAAAGCTCGGTGTATGTAACTCTGCTTGACTTCCACGATTCCGAAAAGACATCAGATGAAACGGCCGAGTATTATGAAATTTTGGAGAACTGCTACGACTTCTTGAAAGCGCCAGAAAGTATCCGAGAAATATTTGCTAGGCTACAAGCTGTGTCGAAAGGCAATAGTCAGATTTACGATGTTCCTTTTGGCCAGACCCACTTTAAAAAACAAGTCCAAAGACACTGTTGTTAACACTAAATGCACAAAACACAGTCCCAGTTCTTCGACAGCGTCTGAAAGAGCAGAGCGGTTACGCACCAGAATCATTGATATACCAAACGGCAACAGAGAAAGCTCAACTTACGCCGTTTTATTTGACGTTAATGATTATGAAAATTTATCCAACAACATTGAAGGCATAGAATTCTTGAAAACGTTTCAAGAAGGATTCAAGGAAAGATGTGTTAAAATGAACGTTGACATGGGAGGCTACTGGAAGAACCGCGATAACGATCTTCTCTCTCATGATGCCAATTCAATGGACACAGCTAGTGACAATGCAAGCGAAGTTGAAAGGTCAGAACTTGGTAAAGATTTTATGACAGGGTCTGATAGACACGAATTGATATACGCCACAAATCGAGTCGTGATAAGAAAAACAGAAATTCCATTTACGTAGTCCTGTTAAACATCTGATGACAACACAGGTGATATGAAAACAATGCAATGAATCCTTAATATTATCTACTTCTTGCCGAATTTACAGCTACTTACTTTTTTCAAATACGACTTTCGCCACTTTTTCGTGAGGCGCGCCCCGTTCAACTAAGACAGGAGGCCCATCTGTAATAGTAGACCGCATATCCCAATATATAAGACATTGGGGTCTGGTAGAATTACGAGTACAACTGAGCTTGCTGACTTTAACTGTTGCGACACTTAAGTATGTTATTAAACAGGTCTGTCGGTTATGTTACAAATGACATTCGGGTCTAGTGGAATTGCTACTAACTGTGCGATGAATAAACAATTTTCCATGCCTTCAGCACGACATTTGTTGCCTTTCATCTTTAACATATTTTATTTCTTCATTATAATTAGATACTGTAAATGTAACTATGCTGTTATTTTAATTTTACAACGTTGAAATTTTATATTAATATTTATAATGCATGTGAATGCATGGTGGAATATCTGGAGTCATCATTATATGACCACCAGCTAAGTACAATGATAGAGTATAATGGAAGTAAACTTGTCGGTGAGGCTAATTACACCCTCTTGAAATCATCCACATACTTCTAGGGATTTCCCCTGTGATGAAACGTGTTGAGAACCCAGCATTGTACACTAAGCTCGGAGGAGTCACTTGAGCCCCAGATGTGACTCTGGATTTTACCTGGTTGGCTGCATGCAGGAGGAACTCACTGAGGAACCATGATAGGTAGGGGAAACTGAGAAGTGGTTGTGTGTAGGACATGATAATGACTTGGGAGCGCCCAGAACCAGAGCATAGTATTTTAACTTTACAAATTTGGATAGCCCAATTGGATGGCGGGGAATGCACAATATGTCATGCGTTTCTTCCTCTTCGCCTGGATGTGATGATCTTTAAATTCAAGCCAAGCTGAAGAAACTGGAGCTCATGACTTCAACGCAAAACATTTCGGAATGGCAGAAAAGCCACAGGAAAAGCCTAGATCTACAGTGTAAATAATGCCAATGAGTCTACAACGTGGTATTAGCTGCAAATGAGGCAGAAGCTTAGCAGTCCTAGTTAAACAACAACAATAATGCATGTGAGAATAAAACGCTTCGCTCGTACGTTCACTGATTTCCACTTGAGCTTGTTGACTTCAGCTTGTTGACGTCAGCTTGTTGACTTCAGCTTTTGTGACACTTCATCATCATCTTCACCCTTATGCTTCCCAAGGAGCAAAGGCCTTCAACAAACTTAAGAAAAGTTTACCTGTTCCCGTGCGATCCGCTCAAGGCATATCCGTGCCCTGTTCATCCCCTTCATGTCTGTCTCCATTTTGTCTCCGTGTGTTTCTATGTCTTCCTATACCTCCTTTACCCTGGCGACTCCAGAACATGAACTGTCTTGTAATACTGTCAACATGTTTCCTAAATATGTGTCATATCCATCTCTAGCTTAATTCTTCTCAGCTCTTATTCAAATGCCACTGTCACGGATTGCCTCCCCTACTTTGCGGTAGTGGTCCAACAGTGGAAAAAGCTCAAGAGTATCTACTATGGGTCTTCAAAGGTGTCTGCCTTCGCACAAGATTACTCTTGGCAGAGTTGTAGATAGAAGGATAATGACGTTTCTATCCCACGGGAGTTTCATAAGATATTTCCGAAGTCAAGAACAATGCTGCATTGCCAGGGCAATTGTTAACTTTATATCGGTCCGCCGCCTTTTATGAAGAATTAAGCAATAATTAATTTTACCTTGTCAAAAATTTTAGAAAATTTGAATAATGATGTAACATAAAGTTGCCATCACTGTTGTGATGGGATGAAAGTTTATAAAGGAGTTCACGTGACAGCTTATAGGTTTCTCATCTGCCAATGGTGAGTTTTGCTCCCACTGATGGTTTGGTTCTTGGTAGACTGATCACGCTCATCGCTGGTCAAGGTTGTTAGGGTGCAGCACGTTCTAAGAAATGTCAGAGAGTGTCTACAAAGTTGGTCTCTCATCTTACAGCTCATTTAGAAAAAGAGGAATTTCTATCTAGTTTCAACCTGTCATACATCACTCTAATACCTAAGGACGATCCGGACAAAACAAAGCTTAAGAACTACAGACCAATATTGTCACGAAAGGGTGTTGAAGTTATTGTAATCTAATGTTATCCTGGACAAAAAGATGTACATGATGATACCAGGATAGTGCCAGATAAGATACTGATCTTACAAGAAATACCCCCTTTTCTGAAAGGAATAAGGGTGTATTGACATCAAAGGTAGAATCCAGCTGTATAAACCTCTAGGTGTGATGAGAGTGAATGTCCTGAAGTCTATTTGCTCCCTTTCACGATTCTCCCCTGATATTATGTGTTATTATTATTTTTATTTAATTTTCTATTATGGTCTATCTATATATAATATGAGGGAGCCGCGGTAGCATAGTGGTTAGTGCTAGTGGTACTATGGTTCGATCCCCAGATGAGGGAAAAATTTTTATCTCCTGGGTCGACCCAGCCCCAAATGGGTACCAGAGCTACTCTGGGAAAAAGGCGGCCGGCTGATGCCCCGACCACATCAATTTAACGGTCAAGATAATATTTCAGCAATGGGCGTGTAACGGGTTCCTTTACCTTTACCTTACTTTAATTTATATAATGGTACATATTTACTCAATTTAAATAATTTTGAATACTATTTATAATCTATACCGTTTATCTTTTCGGTTAGGTAACTTATAATGAATCAAATGTATTTACATAATGAAATAAATAAGCATGGAATATCAATTATCAAAATGGATCAATATGATGAATTTCACCTTTTGATTAACCATTATCTAATACATATATGTTTTGTCACTCTTACTGGACTGTGAAGTAGTAATTATCATATTTATGTCCACAAGGATTCATCATACACTGTATTTTATCCTTTTATTGTATATATTAGAGGTAGAGTCTGAATAGGCTGGCCAGTGGCTGTGTTTTGCCACTTATCTTCTATGTAGAGATCAATCACACTCCCGCCATGGACTAACACGTCTGTGAATTGCCAGGCAGTGGACGCTGGGTATCTGGCTCCAATGACTTTAAGAGCACTTGCACCACAGAGTTCAACAGAGATAAATGATTCATATACTTCTGGTAGTTTGCAGGATAAAACCTGGAATACAAATAATCACAACCCCTGTATGGTCCAGCACTATTATGTCCTCACATACAATGGACATAACAAACCGTGTCAGACATTGTGCTAACATATGCACAGGACAATTTACCTCAACTCCACTCACAGCCAGTTCACTGTGACTACACTTTCCTTATAAATCCTTAGTTAGATCCAGTTGTCCATGATCCGCATTCATACAATGATTTGGTCTAGTATAAAGCACTAAGTAATACCTTGATCAATACGTTAAAACAATTCCTGTCATCCTTCCTTATGTTCCTGGTAAATGTGTCGTTCCTATAAGAGATACTCCTTCAAACACTTTGTCAAACTTACAGTCGTACTTTGGCCATCATTCTCAATTATTCTACACATTTTACAAGGCTGGCTTTCGTCTCCAAGAGTTTACACATGCTACACACTTCCTAACGCACAAGTGGATTAATCACAGGAAAATTACATAATTATATACATATATATATATTCTTTCTTACCCTCAGGCAATACACACAAGCTGTAACAGGCTGTTAATGGGCATCTAAGTCTGCCAGGCAGATGCGGTTGGCAAAGGTACAAGACGTTTACACTTTTACCGCTTTCTTCTGTTCAGCTGTATTTTTTAAATTTTATGGCCTCAATTTAGCCAAGGGCAAAGTCTTATATACTAGCACATCCACCGTTTCGGATGGCATGGGGCAAAAAGGGTGGTAAAAATCTCAAAATGAGGCATAATTTTGCCTTCTGTTCAATTAGCAACATTTTTAATATTCATTATTTTTCTTATTTATGGGCCGATTTTGGTCATTTAAAGCTTGAATTAATCTGTGAATTATTCTGTATTGATCTATCTACTAATTGGTTAGTTTGCAAAATGAATTTTAATATATGCATGCTTTAACTAGCTAAATTGGAATAACCTGATGTAACGAAGCCGTTTCCCTCGATTTTTCTATCTTACTAAAATACTATTCGAGAAAGTTTTTACACGTACCTCTAGCGTAACATTCCCGTTGTTGAATTATATAATCCTTTCCGGTGATACTTCTTTATTCTTTCCAAAATTAAATGGCATTGTACCATCGGTTACTGATAAAGGACTTTTTTTTATCGTGCTGTTCTTGTTATTGGTCAATGATTATGTTGTCTTTGCTCGGTTAGCATACTTGGTTGACCATTGTTCTGGGTTCCTTATTGGTTTCATTTATAAGTAATGATAATATTATTTTTTTCATACAAAAGAGTGCATCGTGCTTGAATGAGTAATCAATAAAAGGCGTAGCAACGAAACCAACTTTAACTTGATTGATTTTCTTGGTAAGTCCTGATTTGTTTTGAGTCCAACATGGATACACTTTTATTAACGAAATATACACGAAGACATCCATAATAATCAGTTCATAAATAATACATAGTATTGCATTCCAATTCAATATGTTACCGTCAGAGTTCAGTTATTTAAATGTCGTCAGAACCTCATGGGACTATATACGCGCACTGTCGCTAAACGGACAGTCGGAAATGAGAACCATTTAGTTTGCGAACACAGATCATAAGATGATCAATAATCCTTCCTTCCATGGTTATCCAATAACCATAAACAATTCCGTACCTTCATTATAATAGTAAGGACTGACCCTCTGTCCTCCTTTTCAATATAAATTGTTGGCATCATTATAAGCCTAGCACTGGAAGGAAATAAACCACGTCTTTACGGATTGATGGTCAGAATAATAAGGGTCAAAAACATTAGTCACCCAGCGTGACCATATCAACGCTACCGCGTCACAATCGAACCATGCGATTTGCGTTCACCAAAATAACCATGAAGCATAAAAAACATTCTCTATTAAAAACCTATCAACATCAAAATGCGCACTGCCAACTATAACAGACGACATCGTTAAACATGTCGTAACAGTTACACAAAATGGGGCTCTATGTTCAAGCCTAGTACGTGTTACAATACACACCAAGAATGACGCGTTTTCATTGGCTAGTGTATCAGAGAGTTCTCAACATATGGCGTGCGGTATGGTCAGATTTACTCGTAAGGATACAGAAAACCGTGTTGTGAGACAGACTAAATCACGACAAATATCACTCCTAAACACATACTATAAAATTTTAGCCAAAACCCTAATAAACAAACTCAAACCGTTCATGGCTACACTCATACACGAAGACCAACAGTGTAGTGTCCAGCACAGAAACATTCATAAGCACGCACCCTTCATACGAGACATCATTACCTACACACACCAGAAGGATTGTCAGTCGTCAATCCTATCTCTAGACCAAGAAAAAGCCTATTACAGAATATCCCACTCAAACCTCCATAAAACTTTACTACACTGCAACATTGGTGAATACTTTAGAAAGTGGATAGAAATTATATACACAAAACCTGAAAGCAAAGTTTTGGTAAATCATTCATTTACTAGCACATTCAGGCTGACAAGATCTGTTAGGCAGGGGTGTCCCCTTTCTCCTCTACTTTATATACTCGCTCTAGAACCACTGCTAGAGAAAATTAGACAAGATAGTACTATCAGAGGCACTTTTATTCAGGGTAAAGGGGAACAAAAGTGGCTTGCCTACCCAGACGAAACTACACCCCCCCCCTTCCCAATGATAGGTCTGTACAAAATATTCTAGACACATTCACGCTTTTTGGTAAAGGTAGTGGGTCAAAATTAAACTTCTAAATGTCTACAATTAAGGGTATAGGTAGATGGAGAAACAAAGCGGATTTTCCCTTTGATTTAACGTCAACAACAAACATGAAACTGTACGGTATATACTTCCCATCTCACCCAAACCGCACACACAAAGTCACATGGCAGAACGTTGTCGCACGTATCACAGACACGTTACACCGCTATAAATACAAAAATACAACCATTTTTTCCAGAAGTGCAATAGTGAACTGCTTTATTATTCCAAAATTAATTTACATTGCTACAGTTTTTGATCCTCCACAACATACGGTGACAGAGATAAACAAGGAGATTAGGCGTTTTGTTTTTGGGCACACTTTATTTAGCATTAAACATCAAACACTCATGCAAGAGAAAAGATTCGGGGGAATTCCCCTACAGGATATAGGGACAAAAATAAAGGCACTTCGAATCAGACATGTAGGAAATATAATAAGTGACCCAGAACAACACACATTAGCCCATTATTACGTAGGGTTTAGACTTGCTAGACTGAAACCACTAAAGAACAATGTCCCACACCATTACGGCACACTACAGGACCTGCATACAAGCCATCAGAGGATAAGAAATTTTAATTAACCAGAAAACAAACAAAATTTACAAACACTTAGTCAGATTACAAGCACCACCTTTGCACCTTAGAATTAAAAGAGGTTACAATTACTGTATAACAGAATAAACTGAGATTTTCACCGATATTCACAACAAAAGCAACGCACTAAAAGCCAGAGAAGTCACATATCGACTTTTATTTCTGGCTTGCCTAAACACAATGAATGCCTAGCAAATCTCTACCTTTTCTCTTCTCGCATTTCTCCACCTTTTATACACCTCCCTCTTTTCCCCGCCATTTTACACACGCCTCGCTCTTTTACACACGTCTCTTTTTCGACATTTTACACACGTCTCTCTTTTTCGACATTTTTCACACGTCTCTCTTTTCCACCTAAACAATGGAAAAAACCCAAGTATTACAACTCTAACTTCACACTTCCCCCGCAAAACAACCATTCATTATTATTTTCTGGGACTGCTCTACGATGCCCGCTCACAGCCATGACTGCTA
This sequence comes from Oreohelix idahoensis, assembly GCA_024509875.1. Lineage (NCBI taxonomy): Eukaryota > Metazoa > Mollusca > Gastropoda > Stylommatophora > Oreohelicidae > Oreohelix > Oreohelix idahoensis. Next base: position 95,253 of record JAMPIV010009128.1, read on the forward strand.
ACTGTGACTTCCCTCATTCTATATAGTATTATAGCACGAATAATGCTACTGTAGGCCAGCCGGTCACATATACTCCTTGGGAGCGGAGGGTAATGAATGAATGAATATAGGCAAAATGTCATGGTGGTCACTGAAGAGAGAAACAAAGAAAAGGACTACTGCATCCTCAGGCATGTCGTACAAGGCTATTAATATCATGAAACTAGTGTAAAAGCCGGTCATAAGACGGGAATTACATTCAAAAGCACCAATACCTAACGGCAATTTTACTTATTCAAAAGAATTTTTTTAAACCACTGTGCACCACCACAGTACACGAACTACGTAGCAGCAGCGAGGATCCCAATGTGTGTTTACGCTACGGGATCACACATTCTATAAATATATTTTTGTGCACACCGTCATTTGCGCACTGTTCTTTCGTAAGTGTTACTATTTTCGTGAGAGTACATATAAGGGAAACAATACAATTAATGTCTAACTTTCAACCAAAGTTGCATCCCTTAGCGTTACGCACTGACAGAAAAAGCTGGGATTTTATATATATATTGATGATACACGGAGCTGGCAGCCTCATCATGCAAAACAAATTACCACATTGATACAGAGTAAATATTAGCAAGGGGAGGTGATCTTGAAAATGTTAAGCGAATAGATTCGATTGCGGGTTACGTTGCTTGGTTAAGCTGATGTTAAGTTAAAAATGTATTAGGAGAATTTCCTCGTGTGATCGAGAAGTTACAAAGCGTGTGAACGCCGGTCAGTTCTATTGTGTAGAGGTATGCACTATGAACTGTTTTGAGCTACGGGTGTTTAGCTATTTGTGGCTAGCCCGTGCAAGTAGTGCGAGAACGGTGTTTTTGAACAGCCGAGTCTCGTGTGGTTTTTGGCGGGACGAGTGTGTGAACTAGGAGCAGTCTGTTTTGGGCACCGACTAGAGAGGTCGGTCCTATAGTGTGTGTTTTGAGTATGCCTGCGCAGTGCACAAGTTATAGAGGCCATTATTTGTGTAGGCCTATAATTCTTGAGTTTATTGGAGAATTATGTTTGTGAGTATTTTTGAAGAGGTAAGGATCCAGGACTTATGTTTGAATATATAAATGTCAAGATGAGTGAAGGCGAGATTACTGCAGACTGCCAGGGAGTGCAGTCTTGCGAGAAATTGCCGCGAGTATTCACCACTGATGTAGTTAGCACGGCGAGGATGATGTCCGTTTGCTAGGAAAAGGATCCATTGTCTATTTATTATAATGCCGATGTTAGAAGCATCGTTGATGAGGCATATTTGAGAGGCCATTGTTATTATTGGGAGGATCCATATCTACATTAAAGCGCCAAGGTTGAGAGCGTCTTTGATGAGGCATATTTGAGAGGCCATTGTTATTATTGGGAGGATCCATATCTACATTAAAGCGCCAAGGTTGAGAGCGTCTTTGATGAGGCATATTTGAGAGGCCATTGTTATTATTGGGAGGATCCATATCTACATTAAAGCGCCAAGGTTAAGAGCGTCTTTGATGAGGCATATTTGAGGAATTCATTATATTAGCACGGGGATGCCTACCGTTGCTGAGAGGATCCAGTATTAATATTATATAGCGCTAATGATTCTGAGAAGTGGAGATGTGACTGGAGTACTGTATTGTTGTATTACTATGACTTGTATTTTGATTATGACTATGTGTATTTGTTACGTACATTTATTACCTAAGGGGGTAGTCTTCGGTCCTGCCAAATGTACGCACCAGTCTTGATATAGTTATATTATTTGTGCGGTCGAATGATTCGCGCACTGACGTGCACGAAGCAGTGAGTGTTGCTTTGGGACGCACGGGTAACCTAGTTGAGTAGTTGGTGACGTCATTTTTGAAGGGGAAACATGGAACTTGTTTATGTCCATGATTGTTATATTATATTTGTATTCAATGGCATGTTTATGGAAAGCCATTTATTCTAGTGATCTGTATTGGTCTTCAGGTCGAAACCAATAGCAGCAATGTCACGTAAGTTATCGCCCCACTTCTTATTTAAAGCTGTATTATAAGGCCGCTCTAATGCTAGTCTAGCGGGAAGATGTTATTCCTAGAATGGATCTACAGAGTCGTTTGCCTTTAGGATTTGTATCGTAGAAGAAGGATTCCTACGAGTGGAAGAAGTTATTGATTACCTTATGCACATGTTTTAATATGCTGTTACAACAATGCCAGAAGCGTGGCATAGAATGGGAGAGGTTAGCCAACTGGAATCTCTAACCTGTTCGTATTATCGTGTATGACTTTGTTTGAAACTATATGCTATCTAACGTTATGTTTTGGAGAACGTATGGGATTGTGAAGTATGATATGGAAGATTTTATCCTGGAGTATGAATACGTTACCATGATAGACGTCCTTGAGAGAAGGTCAACGGACTTGAATGAGAAGAATATTATACGGTAACAGTTTTGTGATCCTTAGTCACTTGAGTCAGAGGACTTTATGGTAGAGAATCTTCAGGAACTTTAAAAGTAATTACCATTATGCTGATGTATGATCTTTGCGCCTGTGACGATGTTAGTCTTGTCCACTCCGTCTGTGTCATGTTGAATAAAATCGATGTACAGTTATCACCGACTTATGTACTGCCAGTACTTGCCCAGTTCACTACTTGTTGAAGTTCGTTGGAAGAATATTGTTGACATTCGTTCATTTTAACCATTCGCGTTTGAAGCTACCTCTTCACCAGTATAAACTGTACTCAACCATAAAACGAACTCAACAGTATTTCATATTAACGTATCGTGACAATAAACTATGTTAACTGTCACCTGTAGTTCCACGACTCGTACGTGCGTATCTGTGGCGTGTGAAGGTACCCACGCACACTCACTGCAACATTCAACACGGTAGGAAAACAGTAGTTGTGACAGTAGTAACGCATGACCATAAATAGCCTGTGTGGCGAGATCTAGGTCAACAGACATATTGAATTCACTAACAGTATCTCGTGTGTAGCAGTGGTATGTTAGTAGTACAGAATTTGATATTTTGACATTCGCGTGATATAAGAATCACTGTTCTGCTCTGTGTGGGCGTATGAACAGTTTGACTATTAAAGTAACACCCATCACCATTTATTCAATCTCCAAGACCAGTCATCAGTTAAAATAATATTTAATAGTTCATCGATAACAAGAGACCATATATTAACAGTGGTGGTAACAAGAGAGTAATTTATCACACATAAATGTCACGAGTGGCTTTAAATAGTCTACCTAAGACAAGACACAGTCTAAGTGACGTCTGAGACAAGACCAAAGGTCCGAGGGAGGTTTGAGAAGATAGATAAGAAATGGTGTTAATTGTGGATAGTGTGACTTATAGTTATCGAGGGTGAGAACAGATACTGACTCTCCCCTCGCCACTCAGTTACTTGTTTCTCAACTACTGTCACACTGCCTCTCTCTCTCTCTCTCTCTCTCTCTCTCCCTACTAGTAGTAAGGGTTAATACACAAAGGTGACTCCACAACAACAAGTATCAGTACAGATAGGAAGGAGAGTCTGACCCGCCAATAAATTGTCTAGTTTATTAACAACAACAAAAACCACCAGTATGGTAAAGTAAGAAAATCACTACAAAAAAAAAAAGAGAAGGCAAACATAAAGATATGCATGTATCAAGTTGTGAGATACATAAGGGTAGTTCAGAATTAAAAAAAACAAACCAACAAACAAATAAAACTACAGAGTAATCCACTTCCCACTATTATGGGTAGTTGTAAAATTAATAATATTTTGGCTGGAACCCTGAAATACAGAAGCCCTAACCACACGGAATACCCTGCTGACTTTGCTCGGTCAGTACCCTTATTAAATTCCCTTACTGTCCCTTTGGACACAGTCACTCAATCTTTCCCTTCACACAAACGAACTTCAGTGAAATTTCCCCACAATTCCTTCTTCGTTGGCACACGTGCGCTTATACTCCGCTAGGATCGCATCTGGTTGGCTGATCTCAAACAGGAACTATTTTCACCCTCTCCTGAACTGCTAATATATCCGTGAAATAATTGCGCCCGGGCTGTAAATCCAGGTAATCAAGGGGCGAGGACTGCGCTCATATTTGAATATGTGATTGGGGAATTAAATCCACGCTATGCGTTGGCCCGCTGCTGATGGGGGTGGTGCCTAATAATAATAATGGACGACGTAGCTTTATGCAAACTGCTTCCAGTGGAGCAGGGCGCTCCACTTACTTGGTGGTTGGCGAAATATATATATATAAACTCCCAGCAAGGGAAATCACCAGTGTACCCATATTAGGGTGCTAATAATAGGCACGACTATGGTTGACGTGGCAACCCCGATGTAAATGGGTCGCTGATTTATCCTGCCTGTCTAGGATAACATGAAGGTAATCCAGGCTGGGCTCAGACCGCTGTTGGACTCTTGCTGTAACAAACAGGGTAAAAAAAACACGTAACATCTAGCCAAAATACATCATTACATGTTACAGGAACACAGAACAAACACTGGTCAAAGTAGGTACAGATTAAGTATACACCCACTCCCTTCCCTCTGTTGGTCAGGGCTGACCTTGATATTGCAGTTTATCCTTCTCCCCCCTGCTCATCGACCGGTCAGCAGACAAAACAAGTGATATGATAGGAAACTCTTTACAGAGCGATACAACAGGAAGCAATCTGATCATCAGAAGCAGTCATCCGACAAGTGTTTCGGCCCAATTACTCCTTTACACTCTAAGGGGGGCGGGCCCACTTGGGTCATGACTCCCAAGCGTCTCAGCTTCCTGTTGTCTTGTATCGAAAATGAAGCCATTTCACTTATGGTAGCAACTTTTAAATCCACAACGCCAGCCGTGGAGGCAATTGTGAAAGTAACAAAGAGAAGACAAATTATTCCGTTCGTTCCGTCGCCCTTCACAACTAAGGACACATACTGAGACATTAGCGCGCAGCCGACGAGCTGCGCGCCGCAAGCCACTGAAATTCTGTACCTGACACTCCCTATAGTATACATCGCCTGTAGCCCCAGAGTCGCAGCTCTTTCACTAGTACACCCAAAAAACTCAGCGTTGTGGACTTAGAAAAATTTTGGTGTTTTCTGTACCGCAGCGTTTATTGTCACGATGTCCATCGCCCATTGCGGTTGTTCCACAGCCAGCCTGATGCCTTTTCGGCAGTTTCACTAAGCCTCTTCAGTGCCCTTGTTCTAGACTGTCCCTTAAGCCCAACAGTTTCAATAAATAATACACTGATGCAGCCACAAGCCCTCTTGCGCCCACTTCAACCGCCATGACCCTTGCACTGAATCCATCGTGTCTCAGATCCGCGGCCAGATCGCTATACTTGGCCGCTTTGAATGAATGTTGCTCGTCTAATCTGGATTCAAATGGCACGGTCAGTTCAATCAGTATGACCTGAAGCGTTGCTGCAGAATGAAGCACTATATCCGGCCGTCTCCGCGATTTTCTGATACACTCTGGATATGCCCCCCGTCCAGGTAGGTCTACCGCCATCTCCCAGTCGTTTGAACAATCAAGAAGAGATGGTAAACTGCTACCAGGTTTACTCGGTTTGGGGTGTGCTGACTTTCCTGCCCTCAGAAAGTATGTGTTTGCGGTGTCTGGCAGGACTTTGCTATTCGCTTTCATTCTTGCCTGATCTATTGTCGCAGCAAGCTCATTTAGCACTTTGTTATGGCGCCAAGTGTATCGTCCTTGCCCTAATGCCACCTTACACGCTGAGAGCACGTGTTCAAGTGTCTGCCTCCCCTGGCACAGGGGGCACTGCTCATCATCCGACTTTCCCTATTTCACAAGGTTGGTGGCCGACGGCAGCAGGTCATACATTGATCTAACCACGAAGCTGAGCCTAAGAGGTGCCATATGCCATATATCATTCCATGTCAAGGACCTCTGCAGGGCTCCTTCCCATGTGGTCCATTGGCCTTGTTGGACCTGCTGCACTGCTTTTTGCAACCTCTTATCATTCTCAGCTCCTCGTATCTCCTGAACTACCATGTCTCTGCGCTCCCTGCTTCATGCCTTGGACCACCAGCGGATGTCACCATGCCCAAATCCCCGTCTATTCGTTTGTGTGTATCCGATTACCTCTCTCAGTTTGAGTGACTCTTCAGCAGCATCAACAGCTTCTTCCACTCTCCACTTCCTTCCCGTTTTCAGTGTGGGCTGAATGGACTTAACCACGTCATCAGCTGACTCGCGTAGCATCATTGCAAGCCTTGCTTTTCCAACTTTGTATTCTTCAACAACTGACTTGAAGGGAAGCAGAAGTTTTGACTTTTTGCAGTACAGTGCTACATCTGACAGACCTGGTGGTACTCCTAGCCATTTTCTCATGAACTTGTTGACCTTCTGCTCTATAGCTTCCACTGTACTTGTGCTTATTTCATATATAAGCAGTGGCCACAGCAACTTCGGTATCAACATGAACTGGAGGCACCACAGTTTGAACTTTCCCAGGAGTCTGCTTTGGTCTATGATCTGTAGTCCTCTGTCTGCCATTTCTATTGTCTGTTGCACTGCCTTCGAGTCTTTTAAAGAGGCATCGTACACCCTGCCAAGACTTTTAACAGGTTCCTCAATGACAGTAGGGATTCTTTGGCTAGAAACCGTGAATATGACCTCTGCTATCTTCCCTTTCCTGACTGATAGGCTTCTCGACTTCTTGGGTTTGAAGCTCATTCTGCACCAGCTGACTAGTTCATCCTGGCGTGCTAACATCCTCCGGGCCTGATGTTCATCTGATGTCAGAATTGTTGTGTCATCCATGAATGCTTTGAGCTGTGGCATGTGACACATTCCACCGAGCTTTGGGCCTATAGCCATTCCTTCAGCCGCATTGAGAATTACCTGCATAGCTGTCGTGTGGTGAGTACTGGGGCAACTACAACAGTAGTTTTTGCCAGGAATAGTCTATGAGATATAGATATAAGGTCTCTAGAAATTGGCTCGTTAAGAAATAATAAAGACCTATTCGAGATAGGGACAAGAAGACAGGAATGCGAATGCTTTCCACTAGACAGTGTTTTCTAATTAATTATGGAAAGAGTTCTGTTTCCCCACGACCTTAGCTTCTGCCCTTAGATCCCGTAAAGAAAAAGCCCCCAACCTCATCTGAGTAGAGAAAGGTTCCTATAGGTGAATATGTAACACCGACAGCACGAGTGATACATTAACAAACTCTTGATAATGATCAACCGACGGGGTCCAAATGGGGCAGTGATGCGCAATACAAGACTCAACATGTCTCTTAGCCTCTCCTGCCAAAGTCTACCTCACCTACTCGTGGTGGACCCCGTTATACCCAGTAATCTTGCCGAAGGTTGGGTATCAACCCCAGCGGGAGGCAAGATGGGACAGCAAACGAGGTAAAGGCAAAATCAAATCCCCCAGCCAGAGGGGGAGGCATGAGCACACTCTGCCTTAAGAAACAAGTGCTGAAGTCAGATGTACCAGGCCAGGAGGCGCACCAGCAACCATGGTACCATGCAACCCGCTTTGGTTTAATATGTCTACACAACAGATGTCAAAAAATTATCGTTATGGTGCTCGCCCTGTGAAGTCCCTCCAGGCAGGAGCAGTGCCGGATTCTGAGCCTCGACAGAATCCACCCTTAGCTACTGGAGGTCTCCTTAGTCCGCCAAATGGAGCCAGGAGGCGGAAGGAGAAAGTAACTGGCCAACCAGATAAGACGACGGCCCCTCTGAATGTCATGCATTGGAATGCAGAGGGAGTCAACAACAAAAAGACTGAACTAGAGAATACCCTATTTCGGAAAGAAATTAGCATATGCTGCATACAAGAAACCCACCTACAGGAAGGAAAACATTTTAAGATACGGGGCTATCAATGCTTCAGAGTTGACAGAAAAGATCGGAAGAAGGGTGGCATACTAACACTGATAAGGAATAACCTCAACGCTATAGAATCCAAGACATATAAAGAAGGTGCAGAATACCAAGTAATCCATCTAAAACATAACACTCTGGAACTGGATCTCCTAAACTTCTACTGCCCCAATGACATACCACTGAACATGACTAGCATAGATGTCCCCATTGGCAACTTCATAGCGGTGGGAGACTTCAACAGCCATTCCCAAAGCTGGGGATACAACCAGCTAGATAGAAGGGGCGAAGAGATAGAAAACTGGCAAGACGACAATAACCTAACCCTTCTAAACAACCCTAATGATCCTCCAAATTTTACTCCAGAAGATGGCATAGCACCTCTACTCCAGACCTGGCATTCTGCACACCTGATTTGGCTGGGATAGTGGAAAGGGAAATAGGAGAACAACTCGGTGGAAGTGATCATCGTCCTGTATTCATCAAAATTAATAGAACAATTAATACAAGTCCAAGTCAGCCAAGATGGAATTATAAAAAAGCAAATTGGTCCATTTATCAACACAGAGCAAATCTGCTTACAAAAGATATTAAGGTACTAGACAGAGACATTAACAGAGTCATCTGGGATTTTAATAATGGAGTACTCAAGGCAGCAAGGAAGAACTATGTACCATATTGGTCCAACACACTACAAAACCTACATGAAGATATGAATGAAGCAAGGCACACTGCAGAGGTACAACCATCCCAACAGAACCATATCATGCTACAAAAGGCAAAAGCAAAATTCATTAAAGGAAAGCTAGAAGCCCAGAGGAGAAGCTGGAGGGAAAAAACATATAAACTAAACCTTGAAAAGGAAGGGAGAAAGTTGTGGAAACTCACTAAACAATTGAATGACGATAACAATTCTCAACGACAAACCATTACACTAGACGATGCAGGGAAACTATATACCGGCAAACAAGCAGCAGACATATTTGCGGAATCCTACAGAAATGAAAGTAACATCTCCGTCAATTTACGCAGACAACGAGACATTCGTCAAGAAATAATCCACACTAGAACTAATGGAAACAGTACGGACGTTATGTCCAAACCTTTCAATATGGACGAGTTAAAAACAGCCGTGTGGAAACTTAAAGACAGGAAATCACCAGGCCCGGATGGTATAACCAACGAAATGCTAAAACACCTAGGATATACAGCAATGAGCAAACTGTTGCAAATATACAACTACAGTTGGATGACAGGCAGTGTGCCACAGATATGGAGAGAGGCGCTCATGTGTCCCATCATAAAGAAAGGAAAAGACAACAGGAAGGCCACCAGCTACAGACCAATAAGCCTAACAAGCTGTGTATGTAAGACAATGGAGAGGATGATCAACAGAAGATTGAAATGGTACTTGGAATCCGAGAAAATTTTAGTGCCAGAACAAGCAGGGTTTAGAGAGTGCAGCAGCACAGAAGACCAAATCACATACCTGTCACAGATCGTTGAAGATGCCTTCCAAGAAAAGAGAAAAGTCTTTACCCTATGGATAGATCTCCAAAAAGCTTTTGACAAAGTATGGAAAGACGGGTTAATAGTAAAACTGCAAAGGAACGGAATCAAGGGTAATATGAGAAAATGGATCCAGTCGTTCCTACACAATCGGAAAGCAAGAGTCACTATGGAAGGTCACAACAGCAAGAAAATCCTCCTAAAACATGGAGTTCCTCAAGGCTCAGTATTGTCTCCCACCCTGTTCCTTGTATTCATCAATGACCTCATCCACGATCTGCCACAAGGTGTGAGAGCTGCCCTATACGCTGACGACTTGGTGGTGTGGTGTGTAGAAGAACATCTAACTATCGCTAATAAGCGAATACAAAGGGCAGCAGACAACATAGCAGCATGGGCAGAGAAATGGATGGTGCAGATCAACGCTGAAAAATCTTCAACAACACTTTTCACGCTCTCCAACAAAGACAAAGCAGGAGAGATACGACTTGGAAATATACATGTCCAAACAGATGAGGAACCGGTGTACTTGGGCATTACATTAGATAAGAGAATGACATGGAGGCACCACATCGAGAGAACAGAGGCTAAAGCGAGAAGAAAACTTTCCATACTGAGGAAAATAGCTGGATCAAGTTGGGGAGCTAACGAAACAACACTAAAGAAAGTGTATACAGGTGCAATAAGACCTATATTAGAGTACGGATCAGCAGCATGGTCTACAGCAGCCAAATCACACCTACAAGCCTTAGATAAAGTACAAAATCAAGCGCTTCGGTTGATCACGGGTGCCATGAAGACCACACCAATAAATGAAATGGAAAAAATCACAGGCATTCCACCTTTATTATACAGACGAGACACTAAGACCCTGATCCAAGCAGAAAAGTACAAGAACATGCCCGCACATCCAATGAAAACTAGATTTGGAGATTTAGCCAGTGGGAGGTTGAAGAGAAGCAGTTTTGTGCATCGGTCCAAAAAACTAATTAGAACATACAAGGATGAACTACCAGACATCACTAAGGAAATAACTCCCACACTCCTCCCAACCCCATGGGAACAACATCAAAATTTCAGTATTAAGACCTCCATAACTACCACCTGCCCCATGGGAGAGCTAAATACTCTCCAAAGGAAAATAGCAGCATGTGACATGATTGAAGAACTATACCCCAGAGAAGCATGGATCCAAGTATATACTGATGGATCTGCAACCAGAGCAGTGAAGAACGGAGGCGCAGGAGTTTATGTGGTCTATCCAGACAAAGAAAATGAATCCACCTGTTCACCTACTGGAATATTCTGTTCAAACTATGCTGCTGAAGTACAGGCCATAAGCATTGCTGCAGGAATAATAAATAACACAATAAGCCAATGTCAGCAGGTTGTATTCCTTACCGATGCAATGTCAGTTCTGCAAGCCCTCAACAGTGATAAACTGCCAGAATTAAACAAAGTCCTATGCGAAGTAAATATCAAAAGAAGGGTAGTGCTACAGTGGATACCATCACACTGTGGCATACCAGGAAATGAGAGAGCAGATATGTTAGCAAAAGAGGGAGCAACACAGGAACAAAAAGAACAAACAATCACATTCCAGGAAAAGAAGACCCTTATCAAGGCCATCAGGAAAATTGATCAACAAAGAGACAACTATCAATATCTTGATCGAGCAAAACAGGTGATCCTGTTCCGTATGAGAACAGGACACAACAGACTGAACAGTCACTTATACAGACTGAGATTGGTCCCATCACCCCTATGTACGTGTGGACAGGCAGCACAGACAGCCGAACACATCCTGCAAGACTGCCACATGCTTAGTCAATTGCGAACTGAACATTGGCCCACAGAGACGCACATCCACACAAAGCTGTTTGGGAGTCTTGAAGAACTTTCAACCACAGCAACATACATCCAGAAAACCGGACTTCTTGTGTAGACATTTCTAAACAACAGCGAACGAGAAGAAGAAGAAGAAGAAGATCAACCGATCGTTGGGTTTATTAATGAAATATCCACACATATAGGGTTAGTAATGGTTAGAACGTGATGATGGTGAAAGACGATTCACACAAAACCCACAGATGAGATAATAAAATTACAGTTAATTAAGTAATAGTTAATTGAGAATGAACTGGTGTAAAGTGAAATGATGATGTGATATGATACGTGTTACCAAAATGGTGAGTACTCTACACAGTCCATGTGTCTCTAAATGCTTCTCCTAGATATGAGGATTCACATGTATGCATAAAATGACCCAAGTTGTTATACGTTATGTCGAGTGGGGTATCTCTAAGCTGAGGACGTTCTGATGAATACTGTTGTCGTACGGAGAACGCTGACGAGATATCTATGTATATTCCTTCACTGTTTGAGTATATCTCTGTAGTGTTGATCAACAGTTAATAGTTGTCATATGAACAAAAAGTCTGTTGTCTAATCTCCCGACGGTACTGGTCAGACTGGATATCTTCACGAAATGTTAGTGATATGTAGACTCATAATCTTGCGTATGTAGTCGTGATTCATATACTTTCGAGTCTGCTTCATAAAATGCGCTTAAGAGTGTGTTGCACGTGGTATAAATATGCGATTCCTCTTTTGAGCTCTTTTGCTTGACTTCAGATAATAATGATCTTTCGAGTGATTTGAATTTATGATGACTCTGTATTGAACTTGTGATAACGATGTATTGAACTTGTGAGCAAGCAGTATATGGTGACGAAAAATGCTGCGTCCACCTTCTGACTTGTGGGTGAGACAATATTCCTTCTTAATTGAGGAATGAAAGATGTCCTATGGCGAATTCTGCTAGCCAAATGTCCGTTTTTAATAACTTATTTCTGGTTAGACGTCAGACACGTTGCGTGTAGACTCAGACTTCTGATGAACTGAAGACACACAAAAGTCTTCGTAAGTTTTCACATTTAACATCACTGGTTGACTTTCATTTAAACTACTGCTCATTATTCATCTCTCTCTCTCTGAGTTCAATTCTAATGATGTTAAATATCTTGTGCATGAGAGTGTGTGCGCATGGGAGACTGTGATGATGATAACGGTGAAATATGAAATATTAATTACCTCCTATCATCCTATCATCTTCTAGGAAAATCTTCTGATTTTATTAATCAGTTATGCCAAGAATTATTTGAAACTTTATCTTTCGCACATTTTAGCTGTGAGGTTAAAATAAACAAAAATAAGAAAATGTATTTATAAGTATAAGATCTACTAACCTTCTTTTCCCTTCGCAAAATCCTTTAAGAACACAATTAATCACAGAACTGAATTATCATCCACTCTGAATAAACACATGTATTAGGCTATGCGTTTTGGGTTTAATCTCTTCCTCACAAGGTAAAAAACTTGACTGCCCCACTCTAGTAGATTATGCGGTATTATATATTTCTGGAAGTCCAATATGGGTTTCTTGTACAGCTCATACCAACCAATCATTAATGGCCCCCCCTGGTCACTCATTCACAGGATCGCTCTTGTCCCCTGTCAGTCCAAACGTGGGTGTAGTTTGACCTCTGATTGTTTATTGTTCACCTGACCAAGATGGGCGTCCAATGTGGTGTCACAGAAATTACCGCATGCCCATGTTTGATTCGGATGACCATATGTGTTTTTACCTGATTTATCACGATGCAATGTGGGCTTCAAACGATAATGTCGGGCATGTGGACTCAATCAAAGGATTTTATTTCCCCCGATGAAAGAACAAATGTGGTTCTCTAGATACTGGTCTCGAGTAATCACAACGATGAAATAACAAATGTGGATCGCATTTCTAAGGTGTGGCTCAGTAAACGGAGCAGTCGTTTGAGAACCTAAGGGCATCTTTTATACACCACATATGGAACACCATTAGGACATGGAGCTGACTTGCACCGAGCTTTCTGGACAATGCTTTCTACCTCTTGCACTGTTGGGGGATTAGTGTTAAATTCAGCTCCTGGCTTCCCCGGCCATTTAAGGCCTACCATGCTGCTGAGCGGCTCATCTTTGCGACCATCTGAATATGTCCTTCTAAGGTGTTCTTCCAGGTCTTCTTTCCTGATGTTTAGCGTACCCGACCGTGGCTGCTCAAACAGTTCTTTGGCAAACTTGAAGGGCTCCCTAAAGAATCTTTCCCTATCCCTTCGAGTCTTCCTTCTCTTCCTGCACAACCTTTCCGCTCTACAAAGGGCATTATGTTGGCCTTTCAGGTGCTCCCAAACTTGCCGTAACCCTTCCTTCTATGTGGCAACTGCGTTCTTGAACAGTTTTCGGGCATGCTTCTTCTGTTTCCTGATTTCAACTATTTTAATTTGTCTTCTACTTTTCCGTGGTGGGTTACTTTCCCTTGCCTCCCTCACACCGAACTCTTTGCGACAGTGCAGATATACTATGTCGCCGAAGATTTCCAGCTTCTTCTCTAAAGTTAGCTGCTTCAGGTTGTTATCCAACTCTTTTGCCAAGGCTTCGTCCAGCTGTTCCCAAAGCCCTTTTGCACTGGCAGGTGGAAACTTTATTGCATCTCTCTTCCCGTCCAAGAAGTGTGTGAGAACATCATCTGGCAGATCAACTTGAATGTACTCAGCACTGTGGATTGACTCCTGGCTGCGTTCTTCTAACGTCTTATCCGTCGAGACAGAGCGCTGTTGATCTCCCCCTGATGAACTCCCACACCCCTTTTTCGTTCTGTGGATTTTCATTCCTCTCTGAGTAGAGAATTCCCTACCACAGACACATGGAAATTTCAGCCGTTGTTCAGAGCTCGAAGTCCATGTAACGGGTCTGGTCGATTCCATTGAGGCGCCTGTGGATTCATCATCCCCCCCCCCCCCCCCCTTCGGTGAATCCTGGGGGCATCTATCGTTTTTGGGTCCTGTAGCAATTGAATACAGCTTACGGGGTGCTAACCCGGTCAGTCGGTTTCTAGTCTTTCCCAGTGTCATCTGTCTTTCCAGAAGTCAATCGGTCTTTTCCCGATCGTCACTGGTTTGACCATGCAACTATGATAGGAAACTCTTTACAGAGCGATACAACAGGAAGCAATCTGATCATCAGAAGAAGTGCCTAACCGGCTTACTCGCAACATTGCATAATCCTGTTACACGCGACTGGCGTGGGGTTTTTCCGGAATGTTTACATTCGTGCTTTATTTCTCTGCCGCTGACTGACTTTAAAGTATATCAGGTCTATCTAACACATGCAGGCTTGCCAACAGCCTGCCCAGGCCTGGGTAGGGTTATTTTACTGGTTGTGGTACTGTCGTGAGTTAGTCTGCTTCACAACACAGCTTCTGTATAATTCTGAGTAACTCTGACCACACCGCGCGCCATATATTGTAAGAACTGTATGATACATTGGCCAATGGAAAGACTTCCTTATTCGTGTGGTTACTGAAACGTACTAGGCTTAACATGGAGTCTCAAACCGTGTAACCTAGTGAAGGATGCCATTTAATTATATAAGTAGGAAAGAAGTACCACCGGGAAGAGGTCTATAATTCAACAACAGGAATGTTACTTTAGAGGTAGGTGTAAAGACTTCCACGAAAAGTAGTTTATTAAGAGAGATATATTGAGTGGAAAGACCTCGACACATCGGTGTGGTGGATTTGTTGTTATTCTATAAATATTATGAATTTTAATTCTATCAGGTGTGAGATCAGCTATGCAAGCCCCTGAGGTTTATTAAATTCATATAAGTTTACAGGGTACCTGTCTGCTTCCACCAATGACCTCACCCGATTATATATCTTTGTGATGCCGCACTGTAATTCTGTCTTTCACTTCTCATTTGAATATATATCGTGTTTGGTATTTTTGAGGAGGTAAATTAAATGGGGTCGTTTTATGACGGTAGATTTATTTTACATTCGACCAGTTTTATTTTCTTCTGATCACGCAATTTTCCGTTGTTTACGAAATAATCGCCATTTCCGGCACGCGGTATGACGAGTCCGGAAGCACGCGGCCGTCAGGTAACGTGACGCAATTTCAGGCCACGCGGGTTTCGCGATGATGCGTAGGAGGGGCCCCGGTGTGTATAAATAGCCAGTTAAACGGCGGCCCAGTTCTCTATCGTAAGAAATATTGTCAGCCGTCAGACTACGTAATTTATCGTCTCCGCTGTGGGGAAAAACAGCGATGAATTGGTATGTAGAAATTTATTAATCGTTTTATTTATTAGTGGGTCTATTAGAATTTCGCCCGTAGTTAATTTCTTCGGGGACATTAAAACTTAAAGTTTTAAACTCCAGCGCCATCCATTACTTTCTTTGTAGAACGATGTAAATGTAAAAAGTGTGTATAATTCTTTCTGGGATTTTGGCAGTAGATAGGAGTGTGTGAATTTGTGAGAAACACGTGTGCCCAGATTTGTAGAATGTTAGGTAAAACCACCATTTATTTCTGTGTATTTACTAATGTAATTTTATGGGGAAATCCCTGGTGTGTTCGTTAATTTTACTGAGCCTTAAATGTGAGAAATATTGTCGGAGGGTTCAGATGTACGTTGTAAGTGAATTATACTGCTTAGGGGAGGAAACTATTCCTATAGCGAGATTTAATTTAATTTTGGAGCAAGCCGGGAAACCTCAATGGGTAATGTTAAAAAAGGGAGACCCCGGAATTTCGGACAAAAAAAGTTCCCGAGTTGAAAATGTTGACACGTGGGTAGCCATGTGTGACGGTCAAGTGGCCCGTCAGACAGGTTTTGTTTATTTGGCTGGCGGATTTTAGTTGAGAGAAAGAGAGAGGATGAGGGAGATTTAAGTGCCACGTGGGTAATATTATTTTTTTGTATTGTTGTACATGACGAGAGAGCCACGTGGGTAATATTATTTTTTTGTATTGTTGTACATGATGAGTGAAGGACTGAGTAAGGGAGTTAGAAGGATTAATGGGTTAGAGATGCGTTATGTTGGAGTTGTATTCAATAGACGCAGTTCCTTTTAATTTCAGCGAGTCACGGCGAAACAGTGGGGAGCATAATTTTGTCTAATAAAATTATCCACGGCAAGAAGACATATCTCAGGGTCAGAGTACTCGAGTTATCGTCAGGAGCAAAAGAAGATACCCTAAACAGTCTCTTGCAGTGAAGTTCAATTCTTCAGCGAGACTGGTTTAAATTGCGTACAGCCGGAAATCACGGCTGTGGTTTTTCCTATAACTTCGGAGCGGGTTAAAAGAGGGAAGCTATTCAGCAGCAGAGAAGTTTTCGACAGTTAATCAAGTACCTCATGCTTGATGCCAGAACTTCATCATCATCATCGCAGAATTCAGGAACAGGTGATAGGGTTACCATACCTGGGTCGTGAAGGTAACGAGAGAAGAGCGTAACGGAGACGCCGCATCATCGGTCGTCGAGTGTTGGAGAGACACTGAGACCAAGGGAGAGAGAGAGAGAGATAGAGAGAGAGAGAAGGAGGGGGAAAATAGACAGGACCAGTAGGGTCTGTTCAGTATCTACTCGAAGGATAGACACTGAGCCATTGTGTTACTCCAAGTCTATTATTGGTAGCATTTCCAGTGGTGTTAGTTAGCGGCGCATATCGCCTAACAAGTGGAAAGCTGTGTAGATGTTTTCGTTGAGGAAGAGTCAACCGGACTGAGACAGTAGAATCTTATTTGTATTAGAGAGTGGAGGCTAAAGTGGACAGCCCCCACAATAGTAGTTATTTTAATCACTAATCATTTTTATTGTTCCTCAGCAGGGTGACAGAAAGAGTGAATGTGATTGGGGTTTTTTTTCTAGTGTCTATCTAATCTAATTGGTACGTTGTTTTTTCAGGCCGTGCAACAGTGCACGCTATTGACTGACTTGATGACGTATGATGCCATTTTTATGCTTTTCTTGTATGTAAATAAATATATACATATATTATTTACTGGATCAGCTTCTATTCTATACTATATCTACATGTGGTCTGTATAGTGGTGTCTGTGGTCGTTTCTATACACCTTATCTCCTTGTATTTAAAGGAAGTCAGAGGAGGGTGAGATTATAGCCAGTTTGACGTCACGAAGCGGCAAGGGCGAGTCAAAACCTGGTTCTATCCCTTGAGCCAATAGTCTCATCTGTCCACGGGCATGTCATTTTTCATCTAAATTCTATCTTCTCAGACTTTCTCATACTAGGGTCTTGTTTTCATTCAGGCAAACTCCATCATTGTGGAAGATACTTACAATCTATGGTTTTCCAACAAAATATGTGAATATAATCAAAGCGCTATATGACAATGCAAGATGTTGTGTTAGAACAAATAAAGGGAATACAGAATGGTTTACAGTAGAAACAGGGGTGAAACAAGGCTGTATTATGTCACCACTACTTTTTGGAATAGCTATTGATTGGGTTATGAGAAACTATACCCACAATGAACAATTAGGTATAAAATGGACAAATGGAAAATTCCTGGGGGACCTGGATTTCGCAGAGGATGTAGCATTCTTAAGTTCAACACCAAGACAATCCCAAGAAGCAATAAATAATTTGTGTCATCTCTCGGTTAAAATTGGTCTCCAAATAAATGCCTCTAAAACTAAAGCTATGAACTTTTCTAACGAGACCTTTGATATCATCTTGAACGGGGAAAAACTACAGAAAGTTGAAAGTTTCAATTATTTAGGCAGTAAAATGACTCAGGATGGTGACACAACAAGAGAAATCCATACTAGAATTGCTTTGGCAGCTAGCGCCTTCAATGGATTATCTAACATTTGGAAATTACGATCATTGAATATACATACCAAGCTTCGTCTGTTTAATTCAAATGTGATCTCAGTGTTAACATACGGCTGTGAGAGTTGGAAAATAACAAAATCATTGGAGAACAAGCTGAATACATTCGAGAACAAATGTCTTAGAAAACTCATGAACATCAGTTGGAAAGAATTCAAGACTAATCGACAAATAAGAGAAGACTCTAGGCAGAAATATGTCTCCGACTATATAAGGAAAAGACGATGGTCATATATCGGTCATGTCCTACGAATGCAAAACAACAGAATACCACTACAGGCGCTCACTTGGGTTCCTGAGGGTAAGAGGAAAAAAGGAAGACCAAAAAAAAACACTCAGAAGAACAATAATAAGAGAAGGAAGAACGTTGGGCCTAAATAATGTGCAAGAGCTAAAAGGAGTGGTGTGACAGGGAATGCGTCATTTTAGGAACTTTCCTTTATAAAAAATACAGACCATAGCTTAGTGGATAGAAGTTAGTTAAAATTTAATCATAAAGTTATAATAGGAACAGACCATAAGGAAAAGGCTAGCCATAGCTTAGTATCTAGATCTAAACACTCTGGGGGCCTATTCAGCGAGCAAGCTTTTCCAATTGGAGCACTATCTAGAGGCCTTCAGTTATGGCGTCTGCAACGAACCCACCTGGACTAAGGCACTGGTTTATGCAGTTGCATATGCCGGTTGTCTACTGGTTCTTATAAGAATTTATTATTATTCATTATTATTATTAACTCTATAAAACATTAAAACCACTTGTGACAAGTGGGGGCGGCAATCGTCCGTTGGATCATTCTGTGGA
>JAMPIV010009129.1:0-165381 GCA_024509875.1 Oreohelix idahoensis
GCTTCGCCATCGTTTGTCGATAAACAGATGCACAGTGGTACTTTTGAAAAAAGAATATTTATTCAAAGGAAGATGACATTCCTATGTATCAGCAGCTCTAGATTATATGAATATTATTCAATTACTTCTATGATAGAAGTCATAAAGAAATGAGGACATTTAACGAATGACCAATTTTGGTCTGGATCCTATAGTGAGTGAAACTCACGAGAGAAGAACAGCCATGTTGAAATTCATATACTTTGTATTTATCGAGTGAGAAAAAGGGATGCCTGTACTATCGCTCGATGAACCAAGAGATCACTGCTACATGTGAGAACCCATGTCTGGGATTCCTATATCTTTATGGAAAAAAATATATATATTGAACTTTACGTGAAGGGATATTCGCTAGACGAGATTAGGTCTAGGAGCCTTCCTATATATTGGTTATGGTCTGACGTGCCCAGTCAGTAAAGCCAGATGATTTACATGATGGAACTCTGAATGCTTATTTACGAATGCTCCATTATGATATTTGCCAAGCATGAATGCTAACTTAAGATGATATGCCTGTGATCAACATTATGCTGTCTATGTCGACATTTGTTCCTGTAACCATACACGTACTGTCCAAGTGTGCGTCTCATTAAATGTTATAAAAAGACCACCGTAGTTCCAGTACTTCTTGAATTCGAACAGTGTGAGTATGAGTGATGTACTACCAACTTGTCAACTCTATCGAATCATTCTACCATTCGCGTTCTGACATTCATATACACACTCATTGTCTACACTCACATTCTTGTCGGAGCCTCATCACGTTCCAGGACAAGATGACCTGTATGACCAAAACTGTGCTGGGTTTAATGAGTTGACAATCGTTACACTTTACTACACCAGTCCCAACATCTACATTTATCAACTGGTGGACATTCACGTCATTTAACAAATAAAGCGTAATTCAACAACTAGTAGCCAGTATGAGTTAACAACAACAATACAGAGTTTATCACCTACCTCTGGTGTAATATGTCCGCAGTTAAGCACTGTTTCTTTCGCCTTCTGAAAAATAAGATTGCATTGTTGGCAACTATTTGCCACATTATAATTAATAGCGAGCCATGATTATTACCATTCCAGTTACTATTATTATTGGGAGTATGTGATCGATTATAATTAGTGTTATGTTGACCATTGTGGTAGTTTGTTTGAGGTGAATAATTTCTATCTCGTGATCTACCTCTGTTGAACTCATTTTTATTGTTGAAATCATTATTATGTCCCTTCTGAAAGTTAACATTGTGATTTCTTTGGAACCTGCTTCTGTCTACACTGTGATGTCTTTGTTTGTTATTATGATTGTAGGCCATATTAGACGCCACAGGTAGAGGTTCTCTTAATGAGGAGTTAGAAATGGTTGCATTCGGATGTGCCGAACAGTAGTTTAAAGAAATTTTTTCTAACTCGTCCATAGTACCTGGTTTACGCTCCTGCAGATATGCAAAAAATGGCTGGCTAACCGAAGATAATACCTTATCCCGTAGTAGTAAATCAACTAATTTGTCGTATGATTTGTTGACTTCTGCCAGTTCAACCCATCTATTAAACGTATTGCGTATGTTCGCAATGAATCCTGCAAAATCTTTTGGAGATTCAGGTAAAATTCCCTTAAATTTCAACCTACAGTGTTCCTCGTCCAGGTGAAACCTTCGTAAAAGCAAGGACTTAATAGCACCGTAGTTATTTGCTATTGATGGGTCAGCATTTTGAGAAGCCGTCAATGGTTCTCCAACAAAGAATTCATTTAACTTGAGTACCCATGACTCTTCAGGCAAATGATTTGTTTTGCAAGTCTGTTCAAAACGTGACAGGAACGATGAAAGGTCGTCCACGTTTAAGTTGAGAGTGGGTAATTTAAAGTTGTAGAAATGTTTAGTTTGGCTGGATGACGATCCATTTTGTGCGTTATTATTCTGGTTTGCATCAGCACTTTGTGCTTGTAATTTTGCTGTCTCCAATTTGATACGCGCCAATTCCATTTCTTGTTGTAAAATAATTTCCTCTCGTTTCAATTTATTCTCTTCTTCCTGTCTGGCGATTGCTCTTTGCTCTTCTCTTTCACGTTGAGCAATCTCTCTCAATCTATTTTCCTTGTCAATTTGCTTCATCTCACGTTCTGCTTCCTCTTTCTTTAATGCAGCCTTTTGTTCCTCTTCCTCTTTCTTTAATGCAGCTTTTTTCTCTGCTTCTTTTCTTTCATGTTTTCCAGTTCTGCCTCAGCAAACTGACGAAGTTCTTGAGATTTATAACCATATTCCCTACCAATTTTAACGAAATGGTCTATAGTAAGCATTTTGACTTTTATCTGTAAGTAATTATTGATAATTACTGATTAAAATAGTCAATAGTAGCTTCAGAGTAATTATTATACTTACTCAACTTAGAAATATTCAATATAAATAATCACAATAGTACTGAACTTAATGTCTAAGTTCAACTAATAGACAATATTTTGTAACAATATTGTATCTAAATAATACTATATCATAAATAGTTATGATATCTGTTAAATATAATGTAATTATATCACACAATTAATCTCAATATCCAATAATGTAGTACTGAACTTAATGTCTAAGTTCAACTAATAGACAATATTTTGTAACAATATTGTATCTAAATAATACTATATCATAAATAGTTATGATATCTGTTAAATATAATGTAATTATATCACACAATTAATCTCAATATCCAATAATGTTGGGTATAATTCCTAGTAATTATATTGTTCAATGTACTAAGTCACTCTCTTAGTACCAGAAAAGTATATTAAATAATATACAATGGGTCTATTACCTCAAAGGTAGACTATAAGATTATTTTATTTGGTCAATATATATATATATTATTATTATGCCCTAGGCATCTCTTATAAATTGTAGTGCTACTTTCTTGGACTATCACTGCATAATTATGCAATGTCCCATATTAACCTTAAATATCAGAAAAAAATTAATTAAATTAAATTACAAGTGTATTATTGCATATAATATCATATTATTAATGTAGTATTTAATATATATCATGAGGACAAACAAAACAATGATGCAACTAAAGGGTACAAACAATGTTAAGACGCAAACAAGACATTTTCACAATTAAAAATGAATTTATGAACTAAATAAAACAAGCGGAAGTGTCACAAGAGAAATGAAGGGTCAAGGTCTGACCCGAGGTCAACTTAATATTCAAAGTACACAAAAAAAAAATGACTGCAAAAAATGATGACATCACAGGACTCATAACGGACGACCATTTAACAATCATCAAATAAATGATAGTAAGAGGAGACTGGACGAAATAGTTAACGAACATGATACAAAACTGAATAAAATTGTTAACTGAGTACGAATAAAATACACCAGTTATCTACGGAACGGTACAGCTAACACAAACCGTCAAACGACAGCAGATTTGGACAGATAGTCCAATGGCAAACCTCAATGGGGCTTCCAAAAGTGCAATCGTTTAACTGCCCTAAGAAACGACCGAAATCAATTCAGGCATCGTGAGAGCCACAGAATCTAATTTCGGTTCATCCTCCCTACCTCCCACGAATTAACAACACATTAAGACAACAAAAAGTACATTAAACATAGGTAAAAAACATGCCGATGTAGGCAGAGGGCATGGACTCAGTTAGCACTGTTTGCAATAACAACAGTTAAACACCTAGACTTATCTTTTCCGTTGCTTATATCAGTGCTAGAGGCCGTCAACAGCTAGGCCTGTGCCTTTGACTGTCTGCTCCTGATGGGCAGGCAACGGTAGTCCATCTTGTGCATCTTGATAAATTTGAAGCGAACTAGAAAGGCGTTGAAAAGATGTCTTCTTCACGGCGACAATGCAACAGTGACGTCATGTTGCTATTCATGATCACGTGCGTCACGTCAGCTTCGTAATGGTCATGTGATCGAAACTTGATCGTAAATATTATGGTTAATCTGTGCGTAAGGAACAGAAGTTTGTTTCTTTTTTTCTGTCGTTCCCCGCATTCGGCCGCCACTTTTGTTGAAGGACTTTCGTGTGTGGTTACTGGTTGTGTTGCTTGAATTCTGATCGTGCTAATATTCGTACGCGAATGGGGTGAACCTCATTTTTGGTTTGTCGTAATGTCTGAACTTGGCATCAAGATGTAAACAACTGTTCATCTTATTAACTCAGCAACTTGATATAAAATGCATAATTCATAAGATTGAATGGTGTAACGTGATTCAATCAATAATGCCTCCGGTTCGAGTCCTTCACAATTTAATATGGATTACACACATACATAAACAGTTCAATTCACACATGAGGTACATGCATCAATCAATCAATAGCGTAGACTGCTGTCTTACGTGTCAATGTCCGTTTAAGGATACAATGCAGTAATTGTCGTCAGAACATCACAGCTATATGCACGCGCAGATAGAATGGCTACCTGCCGACAGTGAGACTGTGAGTCTAATTACTTCGTATAAAGTAGACGATTATCTTTCTCCTTCCAAGGATTTAGTTAATCACTAACCTCCATAAGTTTCCTCTCATGTAGAGTTCTAGGACTGACCCTGGTCCATCATAAATGCACATATAAATGGCTATATCATGCCATTGAATTGGAAGGTTAACAAAACGCAGCTATTCAGCTTGGCGGTCAAGTAGCAAAGGGTAGCGTTTCTTAGTTACCGACTGTGACCCAAACAACGCTATACACGTCATAAGCGATCGTGTATGGAGCGTTCAATAATTGAAACATCTATCGCAATATATTAAATGCCTTAACCTTTACAATTGCACGTCTGATAACCTTTAGCAGACGGCGTTAATATCATATACCGTAACATAATCCTTGGTTAACCCATTGTATTGTTTGTATTCATTTCATCCATTTATAATTTAATATTAATGCTATAATTTCTTCATTAATAATAGTGTAGATGAATATTATTAATTTTTTTTGAGTTTAAGGAGGAATTAGGGACTTTGCACCAATTTGCAGTGGTGGTCCTAGAAATGGGCAATGCACTTTCTAGCTCATGATTATGGCATAATATATAATGATTAATTATTATAACTTTATAACAAATTAAGACATATTAAATATAAATTAGTACACTTTCTCAGTACTACATTGGGAACTTGGTGACAATTAAGATTAAATAACCTAATTATTTAGGAATAATACACATAATTATTGAATATTAATATTAAGTGCATGATATAATTTCAGCACCTTATATAACTAACTATCATAACTATTTATGATAGCTATTAGTGTATATATATATATATAATATTTTTACAAAATATTATAGATTTGTGGAACTTGTACATAACAATACAGGAATATTGCAATTTTTTATATTAATTATTCATTCGTTGAGTAATTATAATTATCGACATAGATTCTAGTGGTGATTACAAGACATAAGTAATTGAATACTTAAATAAATTAACTTCAAGATGCTTAACTTAGACTATTTTATTAAAAATGGTAAGGATTTTGGAAAAAAAAAGGAGAACTTCTCGAGGCTTATGCATTGGCTGAATTTACAAAATATAAGGCAGAAGAGGAGGAAAGAAAAGCTATTGCTAAAGCAGAGAGAGAAGAATTAAGACAAGAAGAAGAAAGAAAGATAGCAAGAGATGAAATCCTACGGATTGAAGAAGAGAATAAATTGAAACGACAAGAAATCATATTGCAGCAAGAAATGGAATTGCAACGGCTTAAATTGGAAACAGCAAAACTTAATTCGCAGGGTGCTGCAGCAAGCCAAAATGATAATGCTCAATCGGGATCTTCTTCCAACCGACTTAAGGGCAATTATTACTTTAAACTACCACCATTCAAGTTACACGTGGATGACCTATCATCATGGCTGGCGCGCTTTGAGGATATATGTAAGGTCAATAACCTTGACAAAACTGCATGGGCACTTAAACTTAAGGAATTTCTGGATGGCGAACCTGCAAGTGCAGCACAAAATATTGATCCTACATTAGCCACAGACTATGAGGTCATTAAGACTTTGTTATTACGTCGTTTCCATTTGAACGAAGAGGCATGCAGATTACGTTTCAAAAGTTTGTTGCCAGATAACAATAAAGATTTCACAGGTTTTATTGCTAACATACGCAATACTTTTAACAGATGGGTTGAACTGGCCGGTGTCAACAAATCTTAGACAAGTTAGTCGATTTGTTATTGAGGGATAAAGTGTTATCTTCTGTCAGCCCACCATTCTTTGCTTATCTGCAAGAACGGAAACCAGAAACTATTGATGAGTTAGAAAAAATTTATTTAAATTACTGCAACGCTCATCCAAATGCAAACATCTCTGGCTCGTTAATAAGAGAACCACTTCCTGTAGCCTCCAATATGGCATATCATAGTAATAACAAACCAAGAACACACAGTGTAGACAGAGGTAGGTTCAAAGGAAACTATGACATTTATTTTCATAAGGGACAAAATAACTTTAACAATAACTATAATAGAGGAAGACAACAAAACAGAAATTATTCACCTCAGTCAAGATACAACAGTAATCCACGTAACTCAAGTTATAATCGGTCATATCAATATAATAATGGTAACAATTGGAAGAATAGCGATAATTATAACTCGAGACATCGAGATAACAATTACAATAGACGACAACGGGATAATTCAACTAATTATTCTCGTAATCGTTCTCATTCTCGTGGATCTTCACATTATAACTATAATATCGGGGCAGCAGTTACAAATGATATCACCCCTAAGGTTCAGGTTCCACCTAACGATAATACAATGCATTCTTCTGCTGCATGCTTTGCTATTAACTATAACGTGGCGAATAGTTGCCCACAATGCAATCTTATTTTTCAGAAGGCAAAGGAGACAGTGCTAAACTGCGGACACATTCTACCAGAAGTAGGTCTTGCAGCCAATGATGGAACAGGCTCTCTGATTTTTAACAGAGGTATAGTTAACGGTTCTATAGTTTCTGTATTGAGAGATTCGGGGTCCACAACCATTGGAGTGCGACAGTCGCTTGTACATCCTAGCTGTGCAACGGGGGAATATGTCCGTTGCATGACTTTTGGCGGAACTATTGAGTTTTACCCCACAGCTATTATCCATGTTAAAACACCTTTTTTTCACAGGTAACGTGAAGGTATGCATGCTGAAAAAGCCGATTGCAGACCTTATGGTGGGTCGCATACACGGCAGCAATGATTGTTCACCAGAAGATATTATTGAATGGGAGAGACACAATCTATGCACTGGAAACGCCGTGACAACTAGAGCTCAGACTATGCTCATGGATAGTGTCAATGATAATACGATGGATGCGGAGAAACAGGAGGATATTGAGGTCAATTCACCTATTGACAGGGAATCATGTGCAAACAAACAAAAAAATGACAAATCTCTAAATAAATTTTTTAACCTAGTTAATAAGGTTGATAATTTAACATCAGAGAATAATAACAAACATTGGTTTATTGTTAAAAATGATATACTGATTAGATGCTTTAGTGATAAATCACAGGTAAAACAACAAGTGATGGTACCGGCTGCTTTTAGACGGTACATTCTTCAACACGCGCATGACTCGCAGTGTGCAGGACATATGGGATATACTCGAACACGATCTCGAGTATTGTCTTCATTCTTTTGGCCAGGAGTATCACGTGATATTTCGCAGTATGTACGTTCTTGTACTACATGCCAGGAAGTGAAAGCACGTGGAGCTTTTCACACGACGCCTATTCAGGCTTGCGATATCTCAGTACGACCTTTTGACAAGATGGCCATAGATATAATTGGTCCACTTCTACCATCTGCGAGAGGACATAGATTTGTTCTCACGTGCATTGATTTATGCACACGATGGCCAGAAGCCATTCCATTGAAGACAACCACTACCACAGATGTAGCTGATGCATTACATCTAATTTTTTCTAGAATAGGGTTTCCTAGAAAATTATTATCTGACCATGGGTCGCAGTTTATATCCGATACCATGAAGGAGGTAATGAAAACCTGGAACATTGATAGGAATTTGAGTAGTATTTATCATCCCATGAGTAACGGTGCAGTTGAAAGACTTAACCGTACGCTTAAGCAACTTTTACATAAGGTTACTGTTAAACACCCTCAGGACTGGGACAGAGCACTCCCAGCTGTCCTGTTTGCTTACCGAGAGGTGCCACATGAACAAACTGGCTTCTCTCCCTTTGAGTTAGTTTTTGGTGCCCCTCCGAGAGGTCCTATGGGACTGATAAAAGATTTATTAATTGATGCAGAGATGACTCAGGACACTCAGTCATCTTATGAGTATGTGATTAATCTTCGGAATAATATTATTGAGTCTTGCCAATTGGCAACAGCTTCTTCTGAGGCTGCAAAAGCTAAGGCTCGATCTATACAAAATCGATCTAGACGATTACGCCAATTATTCCCAGGCGATGAGGCTTATGTATTACTCCCTCACAATAACAATAAGTTATTGATCTTATGGACTGGTCCTTATAAGGTTACTGATAAAATTTCAGACGTTGATTACGTTTTAGATATCAAGGGACACAGAAAGATATTCCATATTAATATGCTCAAGCAATTTCATACACGTCCTATACACTTACAGTCAATTTTTCATGAACTAGATGACAATACTGTATCTACTTGTCATTATTCTAATCTTTCTGTTATACAGGAGGAAGAATCTTCTTTTCCTGAAGTGCAGATGCCTTTACCTGTACTTATTGTCCAATCTACTGAATCTTGGCGTGATGTGACCATTTCTTCTACGGTTACACCGCAACAGCATCAACGCGTTGCTGATCTTCTACAATCTTTCCCAGATGTGTTAACGGATGTACCGGGTTGCACATCTGTAATTACTCACAATATTATTCTTAACGATGATACACCAATTCGTGTTCATCCTTATTCTGTACCTCTACATTTTCTGAGTAAGACATCTCAGGAACTCGAACAGATGATATCATTAGGTATTATTGAGACTAGTACATCTCCATTTTCTTCTCCTTTAGTCATTGTCCGGAAAAAGGACAACAACATACGTTTATGTGTTGACTATAGGAAACTTAATGCGCAGACAGTACCGGATAGCGAACCACATCCTATCCTTGACGATTTACTTCCTCGTCTATCCAATGCTACACTTTTCACTAAAATTGACTTAACCAAAGGTTATTGGCAGATTCCACTAACCGAAAGAGCCAAATACTACACAGCATTCTCAACTCCACAAGGTCTTTACCAGTGGAACGTGATGCCTTTTGGGCTAATGAATGCTCCAGCTACCTTTATTCGCATGATGCGAAAAATTTTAGCAGGTAGATCAGATATAATTACCTACATTGACGACATATGTTTGTTTAGTTCATCATTTGAGGAACATTTTTTGGGTCTTAAATCAGTTTTGGAAATATTGCGGGATAACCATTTAACCGCTAAACCAACTAAAATTCAAATAGCGTGTAATGAGATAACATTCCTGGGACACATTATTGGATCAGGACGTATCCAAACAATTCCCAGTACGGTTTCTAAAATATTAAATTTATCTGTTCCTCAAACGAAGAAACAGGTTAGGAGTCTGTTAGGGTTGATCCAATACTATAGCAGATTTGTACCTCACCTATCATCCATCACGGCTGTCCTGTCATCGTTACTAAAGAAGAACATGCCTTTAAGGATAAATTGGACAGACGAATGTGACAAAACTTTTCGCACTATTTTAAAAAATTTTTCATGCCCACCTGTTTTAAGATTACCAGATGCTTCTAAAAAGTTTGTTCTACGTACAGATGCGAGTAATTACGGACTCGGGGCTTGTCTACTCCAATATCATGATGATGTCCTTCACCCTGTACTTTACATCTCACGCAAGCTGAAACCTCCGGAGACTAAATATTCGACTGTAGACCGAGAATTGCTCTCCGTAATCTGGGCAATTACCAAGTTAGAGAAATTTTTGCTGGGATCTCCTTTCCTGATCCAGACTGATCAGAAATCAGTGGCAGCATTACGTCGCTCAAACCATAAAAGTGCTAAACTAGCACGATTTGCTATTACGTTGCAACCCTACGAGTTCGAGATACAGTCGATACCTGGAACTGAGAACGTCATAGCCGACACGTTGTCCAGACATCCTACGGATTCTGATTGAATATTACAATTTCAGGAAAATTTTCTGACTAGTCAAGCATTACATTTGCTATGAACGGTATTGATATCAAGTCAGAATATACAACAATTCAGTTGGACTCCCTACTTAAATAATGACATTTCGAAATAAACTATTGTGATCAAAATATCAAGTTTTACGGATCGTTTGTAAATTTGGACTTCAATTCCACTTTGGGTATCACACATTTCGATTGAAAAACTGTTAAAAAAAGAAAAATTTCTGATGTAGAAGGGACAGATACGTTGATGACTTCTTCAAATAATATTCAAGTTTTTAATAAAGGAACTAACGATGAATGGATAATCAA
Organism: Oreohelix idahoensis; assembly: GCA_024509875.1. Classification (NCBI taxonomy): domain Eukaryota; kingdom Metazoa; phylum Mollusca; class Gastropoda; order Stylommatophora; family Oreohelicidae; genus Oreohelix; species Oreohelix idahoensis. Next base: position 10,543 of record JAMPIV010009129.1, read on the forward strand.
ATCATAATTTGATAATATGAACCTTGTGTCTTAATGAACTTTCATACAAGTCAATAGGAGGTAACAACGATTGGATCTTCATGTCCAATATTGTTAAATTTTCTAGTTATTAAATTAATATATAATAAAATAAAGTTAAAGTGTGATGAAATAAAAAAATAAAATATGCAAAGTAAAGATGAAACAAAATAATATCACACCAATTAATATTTTAATTAGTGTAATTATCAAGGTAATGGATATTACATTATGACATTTCATATATATAGTTAAAATGTATGAATTTTTTCTGTTCTTTTCTTCTGATTATGTCAATTTAATTAGGTGTCTATCCTTACACTTCATTTTCACACGCATTCTAATTTAATGTATACTTTAATATTTGGTTTTAATTGTCCGTACTTCTCAATTTTTATTTCTTTTACTCTCTTATACTATTTCTCATTTTCTTCAATTAGATATTAATTAGTTAGTACCATACGTACATACTATAATTAATTATTTTAATTTTAGTTAGTTAGAATAATTTTAATAATACCTCACATTATTAGTTAGTCGATACATACAACAAATTAATTAGTTAATTAGTTAGTGACGGTGACATTTCCTTGTTTAATATAAGTTATATGTATGATATGACGTTGATTTTATTATAAGATATTACTGACATGACCACGACACTGTTCTAGATAGAACATCGTAGGTCATACGTCGGGTTTTGTTAAATTTTTGATAATTTGATTAATATTATTCACACAAAAAAAATCTATCTAATAGATTTTTTCCCCCCGTCTGACAGGAAATCTGTTACGGTGTTATTTTAAATGACGGCGTCTGCTGGGGTTTACCCATGCGCAACGTTTAAGGGTCATTAATATTTATAGAATATGTCGATATTTTACGGTATACTGAACGCGAAATATATGCGGAGATTATGACGCATTCGCGTTGGGAAGGTCACGCTGGGTGACTTGGTTACATGGCCCTTGTTACGCTATCCGTCAAGCAAGAAGGTCGTGTCTTGTATTTCTTCCAAGGAAAAAAGGCTGAGTATATAGCCTATATTATATATATATATAAATCGATGTAGAACTCAGGGTCAGTTCGGTTATTAATATAAGTATGAGATTAATTAAATTAACTAATTGATGGAAGGAGAATCGCATTATGATTCAAATTGTAGCTGTCAAGAACTCATGTGCTCATTTCTGGCTGTTGACTACAACAGCGCACGTATATAGCCACGATGTTCTTCTGACATATAGTTTTGACACGGACGGACATGAATACTATGCATGTAATTTCTAATGACTATATATGAATATATACCTACGTGAATGTCTTGTGTGTGAACTGTAAATAAATTCATGGACTCTGAATTGAGGACTTTATCACATCGATACGTTACAGCTATTTGCTGCATTTGCCAATGATGTTGATTATGCAAATGAAGAACTCTGCTGATAAGAAAAATATGTATATATATTGATGAGCTCCGAAGGGAACGAGTGTATTCTTGGACATTCAACAAATGATGAATCAATATAACGTTGACCCTGGTTCCAAGATAATAATCGAACGAAGGACCCTTCAATACCAGTGAAAACCCACCCCACGCAACAACTATAGGGGGAAGGAAATGGTTGTATCACACCTAGGTGTACATATTATTGGATGTATTCATGTATTGAATGTATTCATGTATTGAATTTATATTATTGGATGTATTCATGTATTGAATTCATATTATTGGATGTATCCATGGATTAATTTATCAGAAAGAAGGTTTCGCAAGTAGACACCTGTCTTGTCTCGCTATTGCTAAATCATACTGAGCCATGTTGTCATTCATCCTACATGCAGACACCTGAGGCACACGCTCATTTCATCCACATTAGAAATAGGTGGGCTTGATGACAGAAATTAGCCCCTATTTTTCCTTGTTACAGGTTTTATTCGTGTCATAAAACCTGAGGTCGTATGTTCGAGTCAATCCAGCTGCCTGCAACTTCGCAGGAGTATAGAGATTGTACAGAAGCTACATCTTTAGTCCCCCTCAGTCTTGGGTGGGCTAAAGTAACGAGCCTCAGCAGGAGTTGTGTGACCCAAACTAAGGAGAACAGAACGTTTTAAGAGATGAGTATCCAGTAGTACCGTTTCTGTCGGCATTGTGAGCAAAAGCTAGTGTCAGTGACGAGAAAGTGAATTAGCGTAGCAAGAGACAATAATAAGATTATAGCTGATAAATTATACGTAATTAACAGCACAGCTGATACATGTACTATAATTGAATAACAGCACAGCTGATATAATTTTTGTTCCTATAATTGGAAAACTTGTTGTAATATATTTACATATCTATATAAATATAAATATTTGTAAATCATATGTAAACTTACAAATTCATTACGTTCCATTTTTCAACATTCACCTTTCAGCACAAGAGTAGATAGTGTATATACTAAATAAATAATAAGGAAATTGTATTTGAAGACTTGTCAATTTTATCATTGTTAAGTAAAATCTGTTTCCTTGTCTTAATATCACAGTTAGTTACACAGCGGAGGTGGCAAGTTATGTCGGTCTCCATTCTACTAATTTTTCGAGATCAGATCATTCACAGCCGTAACTAATTTGTGATACCAGTAGTTCTCTCAGACACTGGGACTTCACCATTTTCTGCCGAAATTCTATTTCTGTAATTGTCAGTACTATACTGATCCTAGAGCCAAATAAAAACCTCACGCCACACTTGTCATCTCTTGTTCCACTGGCACTTGTCTAGTACATGTCATCTCTTGTTCCACTGACACTTGTCTAGTACTTGTCATCTCTTGTTCCACTGGAACTTGTCTGGTTCTTGTCATCTCTTGTTCCACTGGCACTTGTCTGGTTCTTGTCATCTCTTGTTCCACTGGCACTTGTCTGGTACTTGTCATCTCTTGTTCCACTGGCACTTGTCTAGTACTTGTCATCTCTTGTTCCACTGGCACTTGTCTGGTACTTGTCATCTCTTGTTCCATTGGCACTTGTCTGGTACTTGTCATCAGTTCCACATTGATGACCTTGTCATACCACTTCAATCCTTCTGTTCTACGCAAGCACCCCTCTGTAGTTTTTTGGTTGTTGCTTTTGCTGTCCTTCATGCTCCACAGCCATACAATAGGACTGACTTGACATTTGAGTTAAGGATTGTTATTTTTGCGTTGGACTTGATTTCTCTTGATCCCCATATATTTTCTAATGCAATGAAAGTATATATTGCTTTTTATATTCTTATTTTGAAATCATCGTTTGTCCCTCCAACTTTGTCTATATTGCTGCCAAGGTGTATGTATGATTCCACATCTTGTAGACGTGCTTCTTCAAGTTCATCCTTACTCTGCTGAACAGAGTGGAGCCTACATGACAACAACTTCCAGCGTGGGAATGGAGGTAGAGGCAGGTACTGCAGCACTGAGGTGGCTGTCTGAAACTTCATCAACCAGGGCAGTTATATTGTCAGACTCTCAAGCAATGCTTCGGAAAGTTCAGAACGGATGGCTGCGGCAGGAATGGAAAACATCAATAGAATTCTCAAGTCTTCAAGAACTGGTGTGCATCTACTGTCCTGCTCATGCAGGGGTTCGTGGCAATGAGGAAGCTGACAGACTGGCCTCGAGAGCACCTATAGTGGGGACACTGGACATGGATAAGGGAGAGATACTAAGGGCAATTAATGATCGCCTGCTGGATAATGACACTGCAATGGATGAATCAACAAGGCTGAGACTGTTGGAGTTTGGCCTCAAACGTGTGACTAGCAGAGATGGACGTGAGAGAGGATGCATCCGTCGTATGTACAATCGGCATTCATACTCTTTGACATTTGCTGATGGAGACTGAGCACCTATGGGTTTGCCCGGAGTGCAGTGAGGTAGATTTTGATTAACAATAACAATAACAATATCATTTCTTGCATTTATTCCTCTGTTTTGTCATTCATGTACTGGTTAATTTATTAATTCATGCATTCTTTTCTTCTGTTTAATTTCACGCAGGCGTACGCATGCACCAACAACATTTTCTCACATATCTCGAAGCAACCTCTTTCCAGGAATTAAAACAATGTTGAAAAAAAAATATTTACTTAGTTCTGGTGGTTAAAAAGCTGACCTATTTTGGAGTTGTCAATCAACTTCCTGATTCCCCTCTTCAAAAAAAATTAAATTAAATAAAAAATACAGCAAAAACTATTGCTGTAAAGTACGTTCACACGGGGCAGGAAGTAAATGTTTTTGATATCTGCATCCCATGACAGAGATGTTGATGACAGCACTATCAACTTTAATAAGAGTTACAGTTTTCAGTAGACAGATGTTGTCTAAATTTTGGTATAGCCAGCGACAATTTTGGTTATCTGATGTGCTTCCGATTAGGACAATTTTCTCGACAGTTATGTGGGTTCATGGCTGTCTATTTGTCTACCTATCTGGTTATCTGTCTGTCTGTCCTTCCATCCACCCACCTATCTATCTACTGATAAACACACCTACCAACCTGCCCACATCTATCTATCTATCTATCTATCTATCTATCTATCTATCTATCTATCTATCTATCTATCTATCTATCTATCTATCTATCTATCTATCTATCTATCTATCTATCTATCTATCTATCTATCTATCTATCTATCTATCTATCTATCTATCTATCTATCTATCTATCTATCTATCTATCTATCTATCTATCTATCTATCTATCTATCCATCCATCCATCCATCCATCTATACTACTGGACAAAAGTTAAGGGCCACCAAGAAAAACTCCACTATGGACCAAATAAATGCAATCAGGTGTAAACAATTTATTACAAAATAAAGTTGATTCATCCGTGGAAAAGATCAGTCAAGTTTTTTTTATAAATGTGTGATTTACTAACAAAAAGAAATTCAACTAACTTTTTCACCTTTTGAACTAGTGGGGCGTGTTGCAAGTTTTTGCAGCAACAATGGCAATTTTCACGAGCGGTTTAAAGTGACCCAGTTTTTGGACATTTTAAAAAAATTAACCTAGTGCACACAGAAATGTATACACATTTCTCTGAGCTCAGTTTTAATGACATTTTCACTTGTCTTTACAGTTTGCCAATCAATTATATAAACCTTGTCTAAACTGAATGGCGGCCCTTAACTTTTGTCCAGTAATCTATCTATCTATCTATCTATCTATCTATCTATCTATCTATCTATCTATCTATCTATCTATCTATCTATCTATCTATCTATCTATCTATCTATCTATCTATCTATCTATCTATCTATCTATCTATCTATCTATCTATCTATCTATCTATCTATCTATCTATCTATCTATCTATCTATCTATCTATCTATCTATCTATCTATCTATCTATCTATCTATCTATCTATCTATCTATCTATCTATCTATCTATCTATCTATCTATCTATCTATCTATCTATCTATCTATCTATCTATCTATCTATCTATCTATCTATCTATCTATCTATCTATCTATCTATCTATCTATCTATCTATCTATCTATCTGTCTGTCTGTCTGTCTGTCTGTCTATCTGTCTGTCTGTTTGTCTGTCTGTCTGTCTGTCTGTCTGCCTGCCTGTCATTGACGACGACATCTTCTTCTTCGCCGTTTGCTCTCATGTAACCACATCTATTTATCTCATACAACTGTCGATCTTTCAACCTGCCTGATGGCCATACAATTTCTTCTCCAAAGGAGTTGGCAAATGCCTTGCTGTCAATCCGCTCCTCTCGTGGAGCCGACAGACTTGGAGGACACATTCTAATATCAGCGTGACTTCCTCACATAGACATATGTCTGTATGCCCGATTTTTAATGTTTTCATGTGACATCATTTTATTGAATACTGTCACTCTTCTTCTTGATTGGCACTTTCTTTGACTCTAACCTTTCCCTTTTGAACTTTAGTCTGTAAACTGTTCATGTAAGACGGGAGGATGAAAGATCTTGTGCTGGACAGGACGATTACGTGTAACGGAATTATAAGAAGACCAGATAAATATCACATTTTATAAGAAAGTACATCATATAGTATCAAGGTTCCATTTCTTGTTACATCTCAATCCCACCAGATTATCTTACGGACAAATATTTCAAGATCGACTGATTCAAACATTAGACATAATTCCGTTAGACGTTGCAATAGTTCTGTCGATCTCTACGATAATCAATCTACGTATGTCTCGGGTGGAAGGGTCGGTAACCGGTCAATCGCGTTCTACCGTTAGATAACATTGGGTGATCTGGTAGATTTCTAGGCAAGGTAAGAAGGAAAAGAAAGCATTTTAAAACATGAGAAGTCCCAGACTAGCTCTCTCCCGCCAGCATTTAGCAAGTGCAGTATCCCCAGGATTAGATGTAGTCCCAATTTTAGGCTATATAAGGAAAAACGGTATTTAACTGCAGTCGGAATCTGGAATCGGAAGTCGGAAATGTTTTTGACCGACTCCACAACCCTGTATTTATGAAAGGCCATTTCTATGAAGGTTGTAAATTACAACGTATTATGTAAATATAAATAAAATTTGTGTACTAATATGGCAAACACCTTAATCTTAATGATGCCTGGTTGGCAGAGAGGATAGTGTGATTCGCTTCCGTAGTTAAGCGAAGGAAGGTCCTGGGTTCGATTCCCCGATACGCCTGTTATTTTTCTGTTGTCTAGTATTCTGCTTCTTCTTTCTTACGAGTGCCTGAAGCATACCTTTATGCGTGTAATATTTATTTATTAACATAATTGACGCACATTAGGGAATAAAAAAATAAAGAATTGAGGATTTGCATTCTGCACCCTGTTTTCAAACCATCATGTTTGCACATTGACTCAAACTGACCGCTGCTTTCTTTGAAAACATTCAAGTGGACGTCTGAGAGTGTACGAAGAAGGAACCTCCAAATACATCAGCTTTTCATAAGTTTTAAGTTGAGCACTCGTCACTTTCGCGTGTCATCTAACCAGGTAATTTCGCCTGCAGTTCACGGAACAAAAATCTAGAACCAGGAGCAAAACCAAATCACTACCGAAGGTAATCGATACAATCATAATGGAGAAGGAAATACCTGAAACAGTTTGTGGTAACATTTATTCCCTACAACCGTTGCCATTAGCAATAGGTAATTTTGTTTTCAGTATAATGGAATATGGCTAATAAACAATATACAAGCTCCGGGTTATAAAACGCAGTATCGATGAAGACTAAATCAATTTCTTATTGACAAGCGCTTGAGAATACGTAGTACGCATGTCCGTAAACAAGATGCTATCGGTTCGTATAAGGTCAACGGTGTTTACCTAATCTCTGGTCTACTTTTGTCTACGTGGCATATAGATGTTTAAACGTAGTGCAACAAGGGCGGCCCAACTGTGTGTTGTTTTGTACCCTGTGTCCGTGTGGTGGTACTATGTCTTTGTTGTTGTTGTTTTGTGGAATTTTTCTGCCGTAGAAAATTTATTTTGTTGTTAACGTGAATGTATCTGTGGAATTAACCGCCGCGGTTCTTACTGTTGTAGGTGTTGTATGATTCGTATTGATGGTGCAGGAAAACAAGATCTGTTCCGAGCAACGAAACAAAATAAGAAGTAGATGGCGGTGGTGCTGGCGATGGATATGAAGCACTCTGAGGAAACTTGTTGATAGCATTATCAGTCAGTCCTTGTTCTGGAAGTCCCAGGGTAAGTGAGATAGAGGAAGAACGAAGGACAAAAAACACACGACGATGTGAACTGGAGACAGAAATGAAAGGCATAGGAAGACAGAAAAATCTAGTGCTAACGGCACTTTTTGGAGGAATTGGCATGAGTTTGATGACGGCGTATGCTCATAAGGCAGCTAAACGGCAATGATGAAATGAATCGAGATAATGATGCGATGGTCAAATTGGCCAGACACATATGAAATGGACTCTTTAATGATGCACCGAGAAAATTGATTTCTAGCAAACTCTTCGGGGCATGGAACCCACAGTAAAGGTGGAAGACGGATAAGCAAGGAAATACATTGACAAATAACATAATGGTAAACCAAGATAATATGCAGGATTTCCTTGGAAATATTAGGATGATAATGTGGAAGACGGGACAGAGCCTGTGTTTTACTATCCTATAAACTCAGCGGCTTCATAGGTGTCGTGAGGGGGTTGAAGAAGATGACTGAGGGCAATGCAATTGCGAGTGAGATGCTTGACAGTAGACAGATAGTTTCAAATGTGAATGGAGAGTGCTGTAAGATAGTCAGGAAAGAATATATATATGTTATATATATATATATATATATATATATATATATATATATATATATATATATATATATATATATATATATATATATATATATATATATAACATCTCTTAAATCCTGCCACACTCAAGATGTTTTAAATGTCTTACATACACCCCTTCTCTCCGATATATATATATATCACGGGTTGCGTCCCCTTTTCTCTACAGTAGTGGTCCAACAATGGCCAAAACCTAGTATATAATGTTGTGACCGAGTTTGTAAATATATTTGAAAGGTGCAGATATCACAGCTTAGGCGTAAACAGACACAACGCAACTACCGTCCTTTTCAGGGCGAACGAGGAAGAAGAAGAAGAAGTAAATATATTTACATGTATCAGCACGTTTTTGCTTCCACCTGTTTCCCACCTCTCTTTGCTTGTTAATATTCACGTTTCGTTAATCAGAGAATGAGTCGTCTAATTTTAAAATCAAGGGCAATAAGTCTTGACGTATTTTTGTAATTACTTTGGTCAGGGGAAATTAATCTGAGGAAAGGGGAGATAATCACAGTTTACCCCTCCCCCATCCCATATTCGTTCGTTCGTGAACGTAATCAAGCTACGGAACGACGAGATCAAAGAGACGATTTGCTCGTTGGAGACGTCTACGGTCAGCATAAGTGTAAAAATAAGCTTTGATTCAGGATTCGAACGAAGAATTTCGCAAAGTTAAGGCGTGAAACCTAGCAAGTGATAGCGACTTTCTGACCATTTAATATATATACTCCAGCTTTTAAAATCAGTTTATCTAGTACCCACATAATTTTCAGACATCTAGCTTCGAATTCTAGATCCATTATACCAGTGGAGTTTCTTAGTTTTCGTTGGAGATTAGTTTCTATTTCTGTGTTACGTTAAATATTATACAAGAATTTTGAGTGATTTAATTGTTAAGTCCGGCATTATATTTCACTAAGATTTTCTGTGTTGAGTGATTTAATGGTTAAAAGTTCGTCATTTATATTTTCTAGGATTTTTGTGTTAATTGGCTAGCAGAATTAAAATAATTTATAGCTAAATTGTTCCGGCTGTAGCGTTGATTTAATTAATTGCTATTAACCAGTGTGGTGGGTTTGGATGTTATTGATTAAAATATTACTTGTCTACAGAGTGAGGTCAGCTATGCAAGTCCCTGAGTCTAATAGTTGATGATGCTTGTTCTCAGGGTACCTGACTACTACCACCCTACGACCTCAATCTGCGATATATGTTGATCCTACTTATATGTAACAATCGACATTGTGGAAACCATAGAGGCATATCCCTTCTCAGTGTCCCTGGTAAAATCTACTCTAGAATCCTAGAGCAGAGACTCCGACGCCTAGCTGAGCCACAATTGGATGAGGTCCAGTGCGAATTCCGAGCAAACCGAAGTACTCAAGACCTAATCTTCACACTCAGACAGCTGAGTGAAAAGGCCCTTGAGTATAAGAGTGAGGTGCATCTTTGTTTCATAGATCTGGAAAAGGCGTTTGACAGGGTCCCCTGGAGCAAACGTAGGACTGTTTGGCAAGGAAGAATATTCCAGCACCTCTGATTCATGCTATACAGAGCTTCTACAAGTCTTGCAGAAATTATGTGAGGACAGCAAACCATAAGTCAGAAGAGTTCAGGACTACAACTGGTGTAAGACAAGGTGATATCCTATCACCTTACCTCTTCATACTCATTATGGACGATGTTATCAAGGCATGTAAGGAGAGAACAAGAAAGTATTCAGTGGGGTACTTGAAGATGAGACATGTCTATATTTCGGAGCTAGCATTTGCTAATGATGTTGCCCTGATTGCTAAATCAGAGGCACATCTCCAATCCAACCTGCAAGTCTGGAAGGAAGAACTGGAAAAGAGAGGGATGGTCATAAGCAGTTCTAAAACAAAATCCATGGTGATATCACAAGAAGAAAGAAGACATCAGATTAAGCTGGGAGAACAGGTCCTGGAGCAGGTCGACCACTTTAAATACCTCGGAGCTATTATAGACCGAAAGGGAGGCATCAAAGAAGAGTTGGCCACTCGAAAAGCAGCAGCTGGGAGACTTTTTCAGGCCATAAATCGAGAATTCCTCAGCAAGAGAGAGGTTGGTAAGAAAACGAAGATGGCTGTATACCGCTCCACCTTTGTCCCAGTCTTGACATATGGATGCGAGTCATGGGCAATGACTACAACCCATAAAAGCCAGATCCAAACCTCAGAGATGAGGTATCTGAGGAAGGTGGTTGAAGTAACAAGAAGAGACATGGTACGCAACCATACGATACGTCAAGGCCTTAAATCCTGCCCCCTGCAGACCCAAGTAGAACAGTCCCAATTAAGATGGTTTGACCATGTCTGCAGAATGGGAGAAGATCGGATAGCACGACAAGCATGGGAAACAAAGAGCCAAGGATTCAGACCCCGAGGACGACCCAGAGTCCGATGGGAGGACAACATTAGACAATCTTTGAAGGACCGAGGACTAGAATTGAACCAGACCAGGAGGAAGACAGCCGATAGGATAGTCTGGCGCTCTCTCTTCCAAACCTCTACACCTCACGGTAGAAGGGGAACGACTAAGTAAGTAATCTATTAACCAGTGTGGTGGGTTTGGATGTTATTGATTAAAATATTACTTGTCTACAGAGTGAGGTCAGCTATGCAAGTCCCTGAGTCTAATAGTTGATGATGCTTGTTCTCAGGGTAACTGACTTCTACCACCCTACGACCTCAATCTGCGATATATGTTGATCCTACTTATATGTTAAGGTGTCTGGTTGTTATCTGGCTAGATGTCTAGGGTAATGTGCTATGTGATGTAAAGAAAATAACAACAACCACTAATGTAACTCAATGAAAAGGATTTAACAAATCAGTGGTTAAAGTTTGAGTAACAATTTTTTACAATTTTAATTTTCTGTACCTCAATTTCTTGGGCACAGAAATGTTTAAAACTCAAATAGAATACAATTATATTTACATTAATGTGAATCAAAACATAAGACTACTTGTCTGTTTATATCATAAAAATGTCTGTGACTTGAAATGTCCTGATGAAGCACTAAATTCTATAAAAGTCACTATTAGGAGGAACAAATGTGTTCATCACTTCAAGAACGCTGTGTTGATTTTAATACTAGAGAGAGTATGTCAGGTGAAAACTCATGAACCCTTATATGGTTCTTATCTGAAAAGTCTTGTAGCACTGTGGTCTTTCTTCCACCACGATAGTAGTCACGACTGCAAAATATAGACACTGCTGCCACAATCCTCACAGTCTTGGGGCAATCAGATTCTTCTTGCCTCAAACGTGCAGATACAATAATTCTGGGATGGCTCACTGAATATTTCAACATAGAACTCTGAAATTAAGAGGATTAAGGCCTCCTCAGTATTTCAAACATATCTCTCCTTCCCTAATCAACTAAGCATTATCAACAGTTCAAGGTCAGTATCAATGGCTACATAAATAGCTATCGTTCCTATCTGATGGGGTGACAGCTTCATACTCAGGTAAATTTCAATCATCAGTTGGATATATTCCTTTCATAGGAAAATTATGCCCAATGGGCTGATCACCCGTTGGCTTGTCACACCGATTACGGAAACAACGGCAGATGGATCTATTTGTTGTTGCCCTAAAGACGCCGCTAGGCGTGATGGGAAACTACAACAGAGAAAATCAATCTGCTGTTGCCCTTAAGACGCCACAAGGCGTGATGGCCTCTGACTGCTTGGTCGGTCTTTGGCTAAGGACGGAAGAAGAAGAAGATAGGAAAATTATAGTTAACTTTATGAAGTCATGTGAAAACACTGTGACTTGCTGAAGACGGCCAGTGGTTTTCTGGCCTACCAATTATAATAATGTCATATTTTATTTCCCACTATATCTTTTCATTCACTCCCAAAGTTTAAGAAAGCCTGCCTGGCTTTTAACAGAAATGGTAATCTTCCCTACTATCACTTGTGGCATACACAAAGTGTTGAGTTTGGCGCCTTTCTGGTTTAGCCTCTACCAATCAATAATGCATACACATTCAATAATACAGATACATATCAATAATAAGGTTTACATAAATGTTCATCTTACCGCATCAATGAAATAATGCACAATTTGTAGGTTAACCGGCGATCAATGGGCACACACAGATCGCCACTGATGCAGAACAGCGAAGGCACTGGTTATGAATCCCTTGCTTCTGATGATAACACTACTAGTTAAATATTTTTCTTCGAGTGGAACTAACGCTGGTTTCAAATCGTTTTTATCACTACTGTTAGTCTATTCTGCCACAACCAATCGAATTATGTTATGCCCCACTTGTCTTTTTTTCAAAATAAATTACACTTTCAAAAATGTAACGTCCCCCTCTCTCCCCAGACGGGCAAAGTTGAGTGAGGACATCAATGCGCCTGTCTCTCTGTCTTTTCTTTACAATATTTCTGTTACTATCTAAGTGTTTTTAATGAGAAAAGGCAATTATTGATCAGACGACTGTCTGTCATATAGTCGTTATATTTTTACTTCTCTCTTTATCATACTTTGCATTATGGCCTTTTTTTCCTCTACAGTTATACAAATAATCTATTTTTCCCTCTACGGTAAGATAACATAACATTATGGGTAGTACGCTCTTCCAAATAAACAAGTATGATCATTGTTTGTGTCAACTGTCCTTTCGTCTATTTTATTCTTCTAAGTTTCACTTTCGCCACCTCCAGCCCTACACATTAGTGGGTATTTTCAAATTTCCAAGTTAGCCGTAATTTTTTTCTTTTCTTTAAATCCACCACCGTTTTCCCCTTTTCTCTCGTTCGTTTCAAAATAAAGCAACGCGTTAGGATTGCATCAGAAAATACAAATCTACAGGAAATGAGAGCTTGTCTGTGTTTTTTTCACTACAGTCTCCCTATCTAAGTGTCTATACATTCAAACTGTTCTAATAGTGAACTGGTGGTAAGGGGTTTGTAATGGCTTTGCACCGCTTTTTTTCAAAATCTGCCAGCAACAAAGTCACGCACGCTCGTTATAGTAAGCGATGCCTAGAACCACTGTCTTCCTCTCCTTCCGTCATTCATCCGTTTTCTCTCACTCTTTCTTGGACGAAACACGCCTTGGTTGTCAAAATGTTATATTTAATTTCAAGGACGGAGTCTGAAAAAGCTTGTACTATTGAGAGAGAGAGAGAGGGTATCATTCACTTTGTGTTACGGTTTTCTCAAAACCTGCGCGACTGAGGGCGATGGCGAAGACGTTTGAGCACAACTCCCCCATTTTATCTCTATAGTATTTGAATTTACAATCTATAATATTTTATCTATTTGATCGGGGTATCATGGATCTTACTACAACCAGCAAGAGATATTTTAATCGACTAGTAAATGCACTATTCATTATGAGTACTGACGAAATATATATTTATTTCTAATTCATTATGAGTAATTTTAGAAATGACTAGCGCTTATTTCACGCTGTTTTTTTTTTTTTTAACGATAAGATGAGCTATATACGTGTAGTTCTATTCATAGTTAAATAACCGAGTATATGATAAATTATAATTCTGCGCGGGTTAATTTTAGGATAGAATATTGGTGTAGTGGTTAAATGTTTGTACTTTTTCTTCTTATATCTAGTACGGGTCACAAACCTAAAACTACCAGCGGCCTAAGCCTACGCCTAAACCTGAATCTGAGAATAACGGATCTAAGTCCAACAGTACAAAAAGAACATTTTTATATAAATATCGGGTCTTCATGGTGGATCTGTCTGGCCTCTTGTTTACACCCAGAAAGAGACAGAGTACCAACACAAAGAATATTAATTAAGAATAAATTGTAACTGGACCTACAACTATCCAGATTTCTTTTTCCCAATTTCATATACATTTAGCCCGTTGTGGCGACATAATCAAACATTAACATTTCCCGGCTATCGACCATTTGTGGTGTAACAAGGAATTTTTATATTGAGAGAAGTTGCATACCTGACATTCCATTATGTATTGGAATCTCAAGCTAATGACACTGTGAGCACTGTTAATTTTCTTACCTGGACTAATTATTGTGACATAAACAGAAATCCTAATAACAGTAACGAAGTAAACGTTCCCCGAAGAGGATTTAATCAGTCTTTGAGGAGCTGGGGTTTATTTTGCCAAAATAACACTAGATTGGCTGTGTGACCCCCATGAAACTATGTTAAAGACGTTGTTAATCAACAACTAGGTAAGAACGAATGAACGTGGCCACGGTTGTCTGAGAAGAGAGAAAGAATAAATGAATAATTCTTTTATCGTATAAGCATTGTACTCACTCTGTTTTGCTTTTTTCTTCTTTTCTGTTTGCTAATACTGTTATTTCCAGAATATATTCACTAAGAACTCTATTCTTTACAGTATAGTCAAATTCTATACCTTAGTGCTAATCTTTTGACTTTTTCGGGGGTTAATATCTTCTTCTAACGGGATCTTGTCTCAATAGAGTTAATTGCACTTAAGGGTCTACTTCTTTATTATTTTCTGTAACATATAATTTTTTTATATTTTGCTATTTCGATAATACATGTTGTGAAGTTCTTTATGATAAATAAAATTAACATAAAACTTAATTATATGTGTTGGTCAGCTTGGTCCAATATCCCTATTCCATTGATATAGTTTCACGTTTGTGCGTCAAGTTGTTGTCACTTATCTGTGTGTGTGTGTGTGTGTACGGGAGTGGTTAATAGTATATATATATATATATATATATATATATATATATATATATATATATATATATATATATATATATATATATATATATATATATATATATATATATATATATATATGTTAATATATATTAAAGTATACTGTCTGATGAACAAATTTCAGTCGTAAGATAGGCTGAACTAGAGTATCTGATCAATCCGGGGACAGACTCTACCTTTTCACCATTTTCACTCGTGAAATCTATTTCTTTACCTTATCTCTCACTGAGTACCACCCCTTTTTTCAGTTCTATTCAGACGGGACCTATCTATCTTAAATACCTATCTAAAATCTACGACAAATGTGTGTCTTCAAAGGTATCTACCTTCGCGCAAGAGTGCTCTTGGCAGAGAAATGATGATGCTTCTACCACGAGGTAGCCTTCATAAGATAATTCAGAAATCAAGAACAATGCTGAATTGCACTGGGAAATTGTTAACTTTGTATCTGCCCGATACCTTTTATGAAGAATTATTATGTATTTTAGCTCGTTCAAGCCCCCAATTGATTTAATTCAGTGAAATCTTAATTTAATAGCTCTGTTTTAAGTTTAATTATGATGACTGAGACAAACGGGTGCAATACGCTCAAAAGGATTAAATCAACTATAAATTTGAATATATACAAATAACAAATTTAATAATCATTTATATTTAACAGTGTAAAATAAAAAAAATTCTCTTACAAAAAGGTTATAATCACATTGTGATGTTACGGATATTGAGATAATTTTCTTAAAGTTCACTTGGCAGCTTTTAAGTTTGTACTTAGTGGCCAGTAAGTTTGGTTTCTGCTCCAGGCGATGGTTGGTTCTTTGCAGTGTATGGACTGAACTCATAATGACCTTCCGAGGTGCTAAAGGCTAGATAAGGTCGAATCTCAGGCTTTACTGGAATCTGATAATAGCCTTTGCTAAGATCCACCTTAGAAAAATATTTTGCCTTGTTCAGCCTGGCAAATAGTTGATTTGTATCAGGTAATGGATCCACCTGACTTTCTGTGACAGCATTCAGTTTCCTGTAATCTATGCACAGTCTATGTTCCCCAGATGGTTTCCGCAACAAAACCACACTAGAGCTATAAGGAGATTCACTGTGAGAAATAATCCCTTCTTTTAACAGGTAATCTATCTCCTCTTTTAAAGCTTTTTCTTTTGCGAATGGGATAGTATAGGCTCTCATACAGATGGGTGTTGGGTCTAATAGTTTCATATCATATTCCAACAAGTTAGTGTGCCCCGGTTTTTTCGTTAACACGTCCGTATGATCTTCCAGAACCTTTTGAATCCGCTCCCTCTGATTTTTCGTCAAGTGTTTACTGACTTTGACCTGTGCAGGTGTTTCACAGGGTTTTAAGGGGTATTCGTGAGAGGCGAGTGGTTCGTTTTTCATCTCCGTTGCGATAGCCAAGGTCATTAAATGTGTCCCTTCCTGGTTTTGTCTATCCAGATACTTCTTTAGGAGGTTCACATGATAGATTTTCTCTTTCCCTTTCTTATCTCTTATAATTAGTTCTAGACACCTTTTCTAGAACCGTGTATGGACCTTGCCATCCAATTTGCAATTTGTTACTGCTGCCGGGTAGTAGAAGAAGCACCTTCTCTCCCACAGTTAGTTCCCTATCCTTCGCTTTCTTATTATACTATGCAGCATGTTTCTTCCTGGCTTGTCTTAGATTATCATTTGCGAGTTTCCAGCCAGTTTTCAGACGAGTGGTCAGCTCGTTCACATACTGATATGATGAGGTAACAGTCTCTTCTGCCTTCTCATCTGTCCACGTCCTCAATAAGGCTTCCAATGGACCTTTGATGGGTCTGCCAAATAGCAGTGTTGCCGGTGCCATTCCGGTCGAATTATGGGGAACTTCCCGATAAGCAAACAACGCAGCGGGTAAGTATTGAACCCACGTATCAGGTTTTTCATGGGCCAGCTTTCGCAGGATAGAAACGAGTGTCCCGTTGAACCTTTCTACCTTGCCGTTCCCTTGGGGTGATACGGACTACAGTGAAAGTGCCTGGCTTGGAATATCCTGAAAACTTCTTCCGTTAGTCTCCCCTTGAACTGTGAACTGTTATCAGTCAAGATTTGGTTGGGAAATCCTAACCTTGTGAATATCGTGAGTAATGCCTCTGCCACATGCTTCGAGTCGATTGATGACAAGGCTACCGCCTCTCCCCACATAGAACAAGTGTCCACCAGAGTAAGAATGTAACTGTTCCTCCTCTTGGTACGTGTGAGAGGTCCCACAATATCCACTGCAACCCTTTCGAAAGGGGTCCCCACTATGGGCATCTTCCCTAAGGGTGCAGGAGCAGTCCAATGTTTTGGAGCTACCCTTTGGCATTCTGGACAGGATTTGACATATCTTTTTATATCTTCCGTTATTCCTGGCCAGAAGTAATGACAAGCTATATGCTGTCCTGTGGCGCTGATCCCCATATGTCCACTGAAGGGATAGCATGTCCTAACTCCATCACTTTCTCCCTATATGAAGTGGGAAGTTCCAGCTGTCCGTGACCATTGGATCCAGTTCCAGCCTTCCTATAGATCAGTGTATTCTTCATATAGTAGTCTCCTTTGTTTGGAGGTGTATGGCATTTAGGCAATTTCTTAAAACACGACTTGAGTGACCTATCTTCAGCCTGTGCCTTCCTCATCTCCTCTGGATGAGTATTTATTGGATTTTCTTCCTCTTTCCTTGACTGTGACCTGGTCTGTACTGTTGCCATGATCACAGGTCTTTTGGGATTTCCCAAGAAGACGTACCTACACCCCAATATCAGAGGGTAGATTGGTTCGTGTATCACTGCTGCTCTAATCACTCCTTCCACAAAGCGAGATTTTACACTTATTCTGGCAATGAGAAGTGTCATGGTTGCTACGTCCTTGGTTGCCCCTTGGATCTCCACTGTTTCTGTGGTGTATTGATCTGGGTGCACCTGGTGAGAGCTCACGACTGAGTCAAAATCTAATCCAGTATCATAAAGGCCCCTGATGGTGACCCCATTACATACTACATCTTCACAAACTGGGGGGTGATAAGGTTCCTGCTGTCCAGTAGGTTTGTCCTTTAATCCCTTGTTCCACGTTTTCACGGCAGCGAAGGGAGGAGGTTTTGGTTTCTTACAGTCACTGGTGTTATGATTGTCCCTCTTACAAAATTTACACCATCTCCTTTCTTGGTTGAAAGGTTTTCGTTCAATGAATTGCGAGTTCCTATCACGTTGGTCATACCTTGGCCTATCATAGTTGGGTTTACCTTTGTTGTATTTGTCCCTATTTTCAAATTTATTTTGGGTTTGGTTTTGGGGGCCTTTATTATGGTCTAATTGCTTCTTCTTCATGCCTGCTATCTCAGACTGGGCAGCCTGATATCGTTCAGCCACATTAATAATCTCCCCCAGTCTCTCATCACCCTGTTCCGTGAGAAATTTTCTCAGGTCTGGAGCTATGGACTCTCTCAACTACTCCATCATAATAATTTCCTTTAAATCCTGGGTTTTCCCCCAGAGCAGTCCATTTCTCCAAGTATGTATCCAGGCGTGCAGAGAACTGGTAGTACGTCTCCCCAGTAAGTAGTCTAGCATTTCTAAATTTTTTTCCTATAAAATTCACTATTCTTTTCATACCTAATCAGGAGAGCCTGCTTTAGAATGTCATAGTCTTCCTGATCTTACTCAACTTGGCAAATCCCTCATACGAGGTTCCCCTAAGCCCCTGGGATATTTTCAGACTCCACTTTTCTTTTTCCAACCCATCAGTGGTAGCTAGTGTCTAAAATCTACTTAACAATGACTCTATGTCATCATCTTTTTCGACAAAAGGGTCTAAATGAAAACTCATGGCTGAGTTGGAGGCCACCTGGCTTGCAGCAGAGTCGGAGGTGGATGGGCTGTTACCATTTTCTGGAGCATGGCCTTGCAACTCCAACTCCCTTAGTCGTAGCTCATGTTCCCTCTGTAATCGTTTTTCCTCCTTTTCAGCCTTCATCTGTAATCGTTTTTCCTCCTTTTCAGCCTCCAATCTCTTTGCCTCAGCCTCCAATCTCTTCTCCTCCTTTTCTGCCTCCAATCTCTTCTCCTCCAACTGCAACCTTTTTATTTCAGCCTCCCTATCAGCTTCTAATTTCTTAGCTTCCCTAGCATCTTCTAATAGAATTCGTTTTTCCTCTGCTAATCTTCTATCTTCTCGTTCAATAAATTTATCACGCTCTGCTGTTACGTATGCAATCAGCCCTTGCCCCTCCATTCCCATTTCCTTCGCAGCCTGCACAGCAGCATATCTGAATTTGGCCAAGTCTGCCATCTTGTTATTATTACCAAATGTTATTAAAATAAACCAAAATATCCAACAATATCTCTAATTAACACAATAACAATGGGCAGTGATAGTTCACCTAACTCTCCACACTTATTTACTTTTATAATTTTGAAATCCCGGAGCGAGCGTCCCAATATGTCGTGAGTTTTGATGTTAAAAGGTTAAGTATTAATTGTCTACAGATGTGAGGTCAGCTATGCAAGTCCCTGAGTCTAATTATATGATGAAGTTGTTCTCAGGGTACCTGTCTGCTACCACCCTACGACCTCAATCTGCTATATATTTTGAACTTAATTATATGTTATGGTGTCTGGATGTTATCTGGCTAGGTGTCTAGGGTAATATGCAATGTACTGTTAATAAAATGACAACAATTACACCTATACTTTAATGAACAAGTACTTAAACAAGACACTGTGTAAATTTTGAATGATAATCTTTTTTACAATTTTATTTTCCTGTATCTCAATGGCTGGGATACAGGACTGTTTAAAACTCAAAATATAATGCCATTTATTTACAGCAAAGTAATTTAAAACAACAACTGTGTCTGTTAATATTAATATAAATTGTTTCTGATTGGAAGTGTTCTGATGAAGCAATAACTCCTATGAAGGGACACGCTTCTGAGGAACGACTTTTATCATTATGTCAAGAATACTGATTGATATAATAATGATGGAGAGTATGGTTAAATGAACTAACACACGCCCGTGGACAATTGGGCTTAACTTTATTTCCTGGCACACTGTGATGTCCTTCTCACAACCACCTTCTTCACGACTGCAACGTCCGAACACCGCTCCCGAACCCTTTAGATTTAAGGCAAACAGGTAATTTTTGCCTCGAGCTTGCAGCTTCAGTAGTACGTATATTTTAGTATGTGGCTCACTGATTGTTTCAAGATGGAACCCTGAAATCAGAGGATTAAGGCCTCCTCAGTACATCATACACCTATCTCCATCTCTAAACATTTAAACATTATCAATAATTTCAAGATCAGTGAAGTTGCTAAATAAATAGCTATCGTTCCTATCTGACTGGGTTCCCTATTCATCATCAGGTAATCTTCAAACATCAGTTTGATACATTCCTTGTCATAGAAGAAATTATAGTTAATTATATAAAGTCATGTGCAAACATTGTGACTTGCTGAAGACGGCCAGTGGTTTTTCTGGTCTTACATCATAATAATATACATCAATTTCCCCTTTTATGTATATTTATTTTCTCCCAAAGTCTAAGTAAGCCTGTCTGGCTTTAATACAAGGTGATAATCTTTCCTAATAACATTTGTGGCATGACACAATGTTTTGAGGTTGGCGCCTTTCTAGGTATGCCTCTACCCATCGAATATACATACACAGTCAATAATACAGATACATCTCAATAATAATAATGGTTATATAAATGTGTATCTTACCGCATCAATGAAATATTTCACAATAAGTATGTTAACCGGCGATCAATGGTAACACTCTGATCGCCGCTGGTGCAGAACAGCGAAGGCAATGTCATGAATTCCTTGCTTCTGATGATAACACTATTTGTGAAAGTTAAATCTTCGAGTGGCAACTAACGCTGGTTTCAAATCGTTTTTATTACTAACATTAATCTATTCTACCCCCAGCCAATCGGATTATATTATGCCCTCTTGCTTCTTTTTCAAAAATAAATTACACTTTCAAAAAAAAATGTGACGTCCCCCCTTTCCCAAGACTGGCAAAGTTGAGTGAGGACATCAATGCGTCTGTCTCTCTGTCTTTTCTTTACAATATTTCTGTTATTATCTAAGCGTTTTTACTGTAAGATATTATAACATTATGGGTAGTATTGTCTTCTACTAAACAAATATTATCATTTTATTTGTCAACTATCCTTGCTTTTATTTATTATTCATCGAGGTTTCTTGGGCCACCCTTGCGACCAAAGCCGTCTCTCCCCTGAAAAATGAGTTGATTACTGTGACGCATAAAGTAATAAGTACTTTGTTACTTTCTCAAAACACTTTAATTTCATTGGCTACAGGCCTTCCACAGTTTTTTAATAATTTGCAAGATTTTATTTTATTTTATTTACTTTTTTAATTCGTATTCTCTCAGTGTTGCTTAATTACTTTGTTATAAATTTAGTGTTGTGGTGTGAAAACGTGCGTGTCTACTGTTGTGTGACTATTTTAATATACTACTGACAATTTCCGTTAATTGTAATTTTTTAACAATACTTGTACCAAGTGTTCGTACGTTAAGTGCTAACATTTGTATTTTCACTTACTTGGTGACGTTAATTAGTTTAAATTTTCGTGGGTTTTGTATTTAAAATTGCTTTTGTTATTTTCCTTTTTAAACCACTCGCCAAAATAAAATGCATACCTATCAAACACAATGGCTAATTAAGGATGGTCTACGGCTGGGCCACCTGAACATTTACCATTTATTAGGCAAACTTCCTGAGCTTACATAAATTCTGAATAAAAATTTTCATGTTTTTAGACTTTCCGAAAGTCGTTTAAACGACAAAATATCAGATGATGAAATTGCCCTAAATGGCTTTAAAACAGTTCGGCGAGACTCAAGTAGAAAGCTAGAAACAGGTATAGTAGTATATATTTCCACCTCTATTAGTTATCGCCACAGAAGCGATTTAGAGACAGCAGAGACCGAGTGCATATGGTTAGAAATAAAACTACCGACTCAGGAACAATTTCTAGTCGGGTATCTTTATAGAAATCCCAGTGCAGGAGCCATCTGGTACGAAGATTTCACCACTATGATGGATAAAGTATTTACCACTGCCAAAGAAATTATTCTTCTAGGCGATTTCAACATCGACATGCACAACACAAACCAAACGTGGGAAAACATCATACTATCTTACAACCTAAAAGAAATAGTCAACCAGCCTACCGGGGTAACAAATGCAGCATCCACAACAATTGACCACATCTACGTCACCTGTGCAGAAAACGTTATAGAATGCTCTGTTCCTACTGTCGCGATGAGTGACCACTATCCTATATGTTGCACGTGGTCAAAGAATAAATATAAAGCTCCCAGAAATAAACATATAAGTATTAAATTTAGAAGTTTTAAAAATTTCAACCGTGAACTATTTTTACATGATTTGCGAACTGCACCTCTTTCCAGTGTTTACCAGCTTTCTGATCCCGATGACGCTATTGCCCATTGGACACGTATCTTTCTTTGTGTGTTTGATAACCACGCACCAACTAAAGAAGTTCGTGTGAAACGACAGGTCAAATCTCCTTGGATCACACAAGCAGTGCTAGACGCCATGAGGCAGAGAGATCAAGCTCACAAACACAAGGACTTTAACACATACAGAGCACAGAGGAACAACGTGCAATATTTAATTCGTAGAGAAAAAAGAAATTACTTTCAAAATTTGGTTCAGAACAAAACAAACCGTAAAGATATATGGAAAGCAATCAACACCTTAGCGAACAAGCGAAATCTGTCAGTCTCGTCAAGCCCTAATACTTCATTTACTTGCACAGACTTCAGCAATTACCTTCAGGCAGAAATAAACAGTCTTAAATCTACAATACCCAATTCACCTTGTGACTTAGGCAGGCTGTCAGTATTTTGTGAGAACAAATGTACCAACACAATCCCATCCAACATTCCGTTTATGACAAATAATGAAGTGTATAACTATCTTCTAGGACTTAAAGATAATAACTCATCAGGACTTGACGGAGTCAGTAATCGAATACTGCGTTATGCGGCTCCAGCTATTAGTGATTCGCTTACATACATATACAATCAATGTATCGCACGGAGTTACTTTCCGTGGCACTTTAAAGTCGCTAAGGTATATCCTCTCTTAAAACCTGGCTCTTCCGACAATAATAACCTTGGTAACTATAGGCCAATCTCCTTAGGCCGCTTA
Organism: Oreohelix idahoensis; assembly: GCA_024509875.1. Taxonomy (NCBI): domain Eukaryota; kingdom Metazoa; phylum Mollusca; class Gastropoda; order Stylommatophora; family Oreohelicidae; genus Oreohelix; species Oreohelix idahoensis. Next base: position 33,829 of record JAMPIV010009129.1, read on the forward strand.
CACATGAGCGTTTCTTGACGCGCGTTTCTCACGCGTGATGAATGAAGGAGTAAGGGATTTACAGGCTGCTCAGCCGAGCGAGACTGTCTGTAAATCCGTACTCTTTCATTCGTCACGCGTGAGAAACGCGCGTCAAGAAACGCTCGTGTGTAAGCGGCCTTAATGTCATTGCTATCCAAACCACTAGAAAAACACATACATAAAATAACACTACAACACCTAGTTAACAACGGCTTGCTAATTGATAGTCAGTCGGGGTTTAGACCTAAACATTCATGTCACACAGCTCTAACTAAGATGATTGACAACTGGCACTTAAATATTAATAACGATAACATATGTGGTGCAGTTTTTGTAGACTTTAAAAAAAGCATTTGATATGATAGATCACGCTATTTTAATTAGAAAACTAGAAACATCAAAAGTAAACCTTCAACTAGTGACGATAATTAAATCATTCCTGTCAGACAGAAGACATGTAGTTTCTTACAATAACTCTTGCTCAAACCCAACCGTAATAAATACCGGCGTTCCTCAGGGCTCTATTCTTGGGCCTCTACTTTTTGCCATATACATTAATGACCTTCCACTACACGTCGAGCACGCATCCTGTGACCTATTTGCTGATGACTGTACTGTCTACACAAGTGATACAAGTTGCAACACACTCGAACTATCGTTACAGAAAGATACAGACAATCTGATTAAGTGGAGCATCGGAAATCGCATGCTAATTAATATAATTAAAACAAAATGCGTGTTAATATCAGCTAGACAAAAATTACAAAATTCAGAGAAAAGTACACTTCAGATCTATATTGGTACCTTACCAATTGAAAACGTTAATGAACATAAAACTCTAGGAATAGTCGTTGACCAGCATCTAAATTGGAACTCACATGTTCATGCACTGACCAAGCAAACGGCACAGAAAGTTTACCAGTTAGCTAAAATCAAACATTTCCTAGATGAAGATGCACGTAAATTGTTCTATATATCTCACATACAAACAAACCTTGACTATTGCTCCACAATCTGGGATGGTTGTTCTGTGTCCAACACAAAAAGACTCAATTCACTACAAAAGCGTGCAGTGCGTCTAGTTTCTGACAACTGCCAAGCACAGTATGTAGATCTATATAAAAATCTCAAAATACTGCCTCTAAGAAAGCGCTTTCTGTTCAACAAAGCTAAATTTGTTCACACAATCCTGTCACAGAATGCTCCAACATATCTGTGGCCAATGTTCAAATACAGTGAAAGACGCAGTCAACGCCTTAACAAAATACAAGTGCCCAAGCCTAGGCTTGACTTATTCAAGAAAAGCTTAGCTTACTCTGCTGCTCATTTCTGGAACTATCTTCCACATTATCTGAAAGATAACAACCTCAGTCCCTATTCATACAATCGTAAACTTTTCGAATACTTTATGAGTTCTGATTATCTGCCCCCTAATGTGATTATTTTTCCGAACAAATGATAAAATATCGAATGTAGGTTTAATGATGATGTTAGTGCTTTTCAACATATTTTGTTTCATGGTAATACTTAGTTTGTATTTTTCAACATATTTTATTTCATGTTTATAATTAGATACTGTGAATGTGAGTATGCTATTATTTTACCTTTACAACGTTGAATTCCTTGAATTGATGGGTAAAATGTATGTGAGAATAAATGAAATCAGTATAAAAGACGAGTGAAAGGAAGGGCAGAATGTCAGACGGGCCTGCCTGCCCAATTCTCAACCCTTTGAAAATAAAATTCGTTCGTTCGTTCGTTCGTTCGTTTCTCTACCCTTCTCAATTTCAGTATCACACTGCATAAGCTATCTTTTCAAATATGCCTCCATGCAAATCCCCCACTTACATTTTTCTCTCTCTCTCTTGCTTGTACGCGTTTTGCCTAACGCAAAACGGTTTCGTTAGATTTAAATTGTCACTACCGGGAGGAAACAAGGCGGTGGGTTTTTCCATCGCATGCAGTATCAAAGGCTAATGCTTTATTCAAACGTTAACTTTTATGGAAAAAAAAAATGCCCTAGGAACTGGTATCCATGGCCTAGTAGTTTTGTTTTCAAACTTCCAACCTCTCATTCGCGTGTTAGTGTAACCTAAGCAAGTCTTTGACGTTAGCAGTCTCATGTCGTTCTATTACTAGATTCAAAACAACTCTTGGGTCAAGGTTTTATTCTTCCGTCTCTCATTTCACTCCTCCGTTTCTTTATTCTACCACTCCGTTTGAAACTAACTATGCATTTCGGTATGTCAAAAGGCTTTTATTTTAGTGGAAATTGGTATTGCGGAGAGGGGAAAAGCCAACAGTTTTGTGTATCGCTTACTATGGCGTTACTGCTTGTTAGAACCAACACGATTGCGGGCGATGGTGACGATGTTGAACACAACTCCCTATTTTATCTCTATAGTATTTGAATTTATAAGCAGTAATATTTTATCTATTTGATCGGGGTATCAGGGATCTTACTACCCCCCCCCCCCCATGGGGTTCCACTTAGTTTTTTCAGGATCGCTAACTTCCTCCTGGCCTTTGTTGCTGCCTTGTTGATGTGCTGCTTCCATTTCAGCCTATCATCGAATGTAACTCCGAGATAGGTGGGTTGTTTATCTTCTCTCAGGAGCTCTTCATTTAACTTGATGACACCAGCTTTTTGTTTGTGAGAGAGGGTGAAGAGCGTAGTGCTGCACTTGTCTGTGTTGATGCTGACACACCATCTATTTGCCCATGAGGTTAAGGCATCTATAGCTCTTTGTAGCAGTTTGGTGGCCACTGTTGCATGCTCATCTGTGCACCATATTAACACGTCATCAGCGTACGTTGCCACTTTCATTCCATGTGGTAGTTCAGCAACCAGGTCGTTGATGTAGACTAGGAAGAGTGTGGGGGACAGAACCCTTCCCTGAGGGACGCCATGACGCAGTAGAATTTTCTTACTTTTGAGGTCATCTAGTTGTACTCGGGCTCTTCTGTTATGCAAGTATGCTTTCACCCATTTGTACATCCTACCATTCACTCTACAGTTTCTCAGTTTCTTCAGAAGCCCTTCTTTCCAAACCTTGTCAAATGCTTTCCGTATATCTATCCATGCTGTTAGTACCAGTTTCTTATCTTGGAACGCATCCTTAATCTCTTGGGAAAGGTAAGTTGCCTGATCTTCGGTAGAGTAACACTGCCTAAAGCCCGCCTGCTGTGGTGGAAGAACGTTTTTACTGTCAAGGTACCACTGTAGCCTGAGGTTGATGATACGTTCCATTGTTTTACAGTGACTGATTGTAAGGCTGATTGGTCTGTAGCTGGAGGCCATGGAACTGTATTTTCCTGGTTTTAGGAGTGGTATCATGATTGCTTCCCTCCAGATCTGTGGAACTCTGCCTGAGTTCCAACGTGTATTTAAGATCTGAAGCAGCTTTGTTTTTGCTGCGGTTCCCAAGTTCTTAATCATTTCATCAACTCCTGGCGACTTTCTCATTTTCAATTTGGATATTGCAAGCTTCAGTTCTCTGAATGTGATTGGTGACTCCATAACTTTAGGTATGGTTCCATCTCGTCCTGCGGAGTAATGTTTCTCACGAGTCTCCTGTTGCTTCTCTGGGCTAACTTCGATCTTGTTGTTTTTAGTAAAGGAGTCTGCAAAGTGATCAGCTGCCTGTTTTCCCATGAGGATGTTTCCATCTTTGTGCAGTGCAATTTCTGAGTTTCTCCCTGTACCCTCATTGCTAAGTTGTTTTACCAGCTTCCACAGTTTCCTTGTATCTCTTTCGAAGTCCAAGGACTCTGTTTTCTCCTTCCAGCTTCTCCGCCTGGCCTGCAACTTGGCCCTTTGAAGATTGGCCTTAGCTTGTTGGTAGTTATTGTTTTATTCTTGGCATGGACTGGTCTCTGCCTGCTTTGGAGATGTTTCCACGTCGTTGTGCAGTTGCTCCAGTTCACTATTCCAATATGGTTTGTAGTGCTTACGAGCCCCTATAGGCAGCCCCTAAAGAGCAGCCTGTAATATGCATCTGCTGAATTCATCGACTAACTTATTGATGTCTTTGTCTACAGAGCCCACTGAAATCAGGCTTAGTAATACTAATTCCGCTCTGTAGATAGCAGACCCTTGGCACTCTGGAAACACAAGCAACAAATAATGCTTGAGCCGAGATTAATTAGCCACGTTCTGCCTTAGACATCTGGACGAGCAAGCAGCGAGAAGGACTGGGGGACAAAGACATCTGGGAACCAGGAGGTTCCCCCTGCAACCCGAGATGAAAGAGTTCTAGTTCGGGTGACCATGGAAGTAGCGAAAGGCCCGTTTATCGGTGTCCCTGCTACAAAGGGGTCTGGGAGACGAGCAGACCAGTGACATGAAAAGGCAATACTACTCGCCTGTGTTCGCTTTTCCTGGACTAAAAAAACATTTGAAAATGGACGGCTCCCTGCATGAAAGAATTTATGGTCGCTTCTGTGTAGCCGAAGCAAAGATACGTGAGGGAGGGGGCTACGGGCTGTCTAATTTAAGATTGACACTGCCGGAGTCAGGAATTTTATTCACAGACACTAGGAAAGAGAAGAGGGGAGGAAACAAAAATCAAACATAAGAGAGGGGCAGTCCTACCGGTGAGAAAATAGACAGGAATTCTGAGACAACTCCTCACAATAGTTCTGATTGATTTATTTATTGACTGAATTATTTATTGCTTGATTGATAGCCTGATATATAACGTCACTTTCGGTCTATCTCTTCAGTCGTTATCACAGTTAAAACAGCGTTTCTTCCTAACATTTACAAAGAAGTCTAAGAATATGAAATTGATGACGATAGCAATGAAGACAAGATAACGATTTAAAAAAAAACCTGGCACGGAATTGCGGAAGGTACAGTGTATAATTTCACCTATGCGCTACCGGGGCCTGAACTGGGAGCAAAGAATAGTAATACTGTAACCTACTAAGCACGTCGTTGTTGTGTAACTAGGGTTGCTGAGCTTCTTGCTCTTTAGCAGCCACTTCCAAGTTGAAGACTCCTTGGTATTATCTACACTGTAGACAGGCTTTTCCTGTGGCTTTTCTGCCATTCCGAAATGTGTTGAGTTGAAGTAATGAGCATCCAGTTTCTCCAGCTTGGCTTTTATTTAAAGGATCGTCACATCTGGTCCCAAGCCGGGAGTAAGAAGTGCGTGGCGCACTGTGCATTCCCCGCCATCCAAAGGGGCTCTCCAACATTGCAGAGCTAAAATGCTGTACTTTGGTTCTGGGCTCTCCCAAGGAATTGTCACGTCCTGCACAGAGCCACTTCTCAGCTTCCCCTGCCTATCACTGGGTCCATAGTGAGATCCTTTTGCATGCAGTCAACCAAGTCAAAGCCAAAGAATTACGCCTGGGGCTCAATTGACTTCTCCAAGCTTAGTGTGCAATGCTGGGTTCTCAACAAGTTTCACTGGGGGAATCCCTGGAAGTGTGTGGATGATTTCAAGAGTCAATTAGGATGTAATTAGCCTCACAGACATAGGTTCACTTCCACGTACGAATATTGTAGCATTGTGCATAGCTGGTGGTCATAAAAGGATGACTCCAGATATGCCTCCATGCATAAGCATGTCGTAAAAAGCAAACTGAGAGGGTTGGACGTTGGACCAACTTGTAGAAAATTTGAGACATAAAAACTTCAACACAGAAGAGATAGTTCTTTCCTCAGTGCATGAGAAATAAAGGGCACACAATAGTGGCTGTAATTCTGTAAAAGGAAGCACAGAAAGCACTATATTATGAGAAGCTACGGGACACATAATATCATCACAATTTCAAACAAGGACACTGGAAAATATCAGAAAAATTCCAGCCAAAAACAATAATACAGATAAACATCAGCAGGTCTTCCATATCCTCTATCGCGGATATTGTTCTGCTCACCTCTCCGCTGTCTTTGTTTGCACTGTTCATCCATAGGATAATTTATGTGCGTGACGCTGTCCCTAATTCCGCTATCAGTTATATTTTCCTCCGTTTATGATCTGCTGAAATAACTGGGTGTGAAAGGACATTCAAGAACAAGGGCACTTAAGAGGTTCGGTGAAACAGCGGAAAGGGCTTCGTGTTGGCTGTGGAACAACCGGAAAGAGCTATGGAATTAGGGACAATGATTTATTGACAACAACTTGGTTACTTTCACAACTGTGTCAAGCTAGCAGCATGGATAAAACCAGGACTGAAGTTGAAAGTTGCAACCAAGGTTAAGTGGATTCAGTTCCCAGCGGAGACGGTCAAAGACAACAGGAGGCGGACACTTGGGAGTCATGACCCAAGTAGGCCCCCACCTTCCTCAGAGTGTTTGTTTTGTTTTGGTTCCAAGGACTATCTTCATTGCACACGGACAACTCCATCAGTGCTCCGATCTCCTCCCTTACATCACACAAGGAGGATCTTAGCACAGTGCACGAACTCCGTAGAACCGGCGAGAATCCCAATGTGTGTATATTCGAATCACACATTCTATAAATGTTTTTAATGGTGGGTAGGTTTCTAATTTTTAAATTTTGCCAGAGCAGCGGCCTGATAGGCCTACTCTTTACGATTTCCAACTGCCGTGGGATTTTTAACTCACGCAACTTGCACACGGGACCTCCTATTTTTTCACCCGCATCCGAGAAGGCTAGGCATCCGATCTCATTATCCAGGAGACCAGGTGGAGTATGACATCCTTAGGTCCACTGGTTCTGTAAAAAAATTTCAATAAATTATATTCCCTCAACTGCGAATCGAACCCGGTACCTCTAGAATTCGAGGCGGACGCCATACCTCTTAGCCACTCCGATCTCAGAGTGTAAAGAAGATAAAGGACCGAAACACTTGTCTGACGGATTGAACACTTTTGTTGGTCAGATTGCCTCCTATTGTAATGAATTCTTATAGTTTCCTATCATTTCCTTTCCAATGCTTATTCCCGGTTATTCACCTTTTTGTATTGTCTGCTTTGATTTATTCCTTGCTATATATCTTCTTCTTCCTCTTGGATCTTTAGCCATTGACTGAGTCAGTGAACACCACGCCTAGTGGTGTCTTGTAGGGCAGCAACAAACTTGTCCAAATTTTGCTCGGTCGGCGGCCATCCTTCCTGCCGTTCCCCAACTCTGGTTCACGCTTTGCATGTCAGCCTCCACGGTTCTCCGTCAGGTTATCTTTGGTCTGCCTCTCTTTCGCCGTCCTTCTGAAGTCCATAGCATAGCAGTTCTGATGATGGTGTCAGGGTCACTTCTGAGGACATGGCCAACCCAGTTCTAGCGTGTGCCCGCAATGATGGAGTGCACGACGTTTTGACTGCACTATGTAAGCAGTTCCAGGTTGGAAATGACATTGCTACAAATATTACTCTAATTTTTGCTCTATTCCACTGAAGATTGCTCCTATTCTGTCCTGCTGTCGTTTTTACTTGCGGTTCCGCTGTCTCATGTCTGTTATTCTGTCTGTCTTTGAATCTAATTTGCTCTGTCTTTATTTTTTCTCTTTCTGTCTTAATGTCACCATACTCTTGCTGTCTACTTTTCTATAATGCTTTAATTTGTGTTTCCTTCGTTTCTTGCGCATTTTGCTGTCAATTCACTCGCCCCTCTGTATCTCGCTGTCCTCACTCACTCTAGCCCTGTGTCTTGCCTCTTTTAATCTATTTTTTTTCTTATTCTCCGTCCTGTTGTTTCTCTTTATTGCACAGTATTTTATTTGTTTATGTGTTGTTTTTTTTTTACTTCTGTCTTAGAATGTCAGTTCTTGCACATTTCTTATACTTTATTTATTTTATTTTATTTTTTGGAATCTTTTAAACTGAGCGCCCGTTTTCTAAGCGGTTAGAGAGCTTATCTTTCGCGGCGACGTTACCGGGTTCCAGGATAGAAACCTGATGGCTTCACGCTCCAGTTTACCTAGCTTAAAAGGGTACCTGACTCTGCTCTTGGGTTAGGAAAAACAGATTCAGCAAGAAAGGGAACTAGTCACACCACCGTATAAAGCTGGACATAGTATGGTGAAGTCTGTAACACGTCACTCCGCTACGGCAGTATCTGGGACTGCCTTTAGCATTATCCTTTAACTTCTTCACTCTTGTCACGTACTTTCTCACTCCCTATCTCTTGTCTGTTTTCCCATATAAATCGATCCACTCAATATATCTTTTTAATATTCAATTTTTGCCTCGCTGTGGCGACTCGCGTACCGTTCAACCTAGACACTGGGTGTGTCGGTTATATTAGGACGCATGTCCAAAAATAAAAGACCTTACGTTCTGTAATTACACTCAAAATATGTCTCTACCACTGATGCGCTGTTGCTATCCATAATTTTCAGTCTCCAACCTTCGAAAACAGTGTTTCTCAAAGTGTCGCACGCGTACCCCCCCCCCCCAGTACCCCCCGAAAGGGGTTGAAGGGGTTCTCGGCAGAAGTTTGTTATTTTACTTTATCACACCTTTTTAAGCTGCAGAACACATTTTATTACAATTTAATATGTGAGGATTGTCGTGATTCTAAGAAATTTCTGTCACTTTTAGCCGCATGGTCTGCCCTGTCATGTTCTCTAATTTTTATCTACGCCCTCTTTTCTGTCTTATAGTTCCTAATAGCGCTGTTTCTGGCATTGGTTGTGTCGATCTTACGTTGGACAGGCTAATTCCACCCCTTACACCTGGACAGCGGCATCTAGCTATTTGGATCAGTGAGTGCAAGTATTTCTGCACTCGTTGTAATCTCCTTCACCTGCTAGTGTGGCCTCCAGCCACAGGAAATTGTGAATGCACAGGATTTATTACAACACTGTTGCAGAGAGAGTTTATCTCCATAGCCTGGAAATTTCAACCTAGGTGGAACAGTGTAGTGGTTTTTCTTCTAACAGAGAAAGTAATTTACTTACTACGATTATTACCATAAGGAGTGACCGTTTCCTTGCGAAACTGGGGGCCTAACCCCTTTAGTTAGATTTTCTTGGGAGTGAGAAAGTGTACTGTGTTGGTGGTTGGAGTGAGACGTTTTGCCTGATAGATTGAGTGAAGTCTTGTGTTATTTGTCTGTGATTGTTATATTGATACATTCATTAGCCCTTCAGGGCTAGTGAATGCATTATTTTTTTTTTTTCGTTCAAGGTTGTGGCTTCTTTAATAAATATATTTATATGTACTATGCGGTCAGAATTCACTCTATTCTAACTGTTACTTAATGTTTGTTGTTGTAGTCCTTACTGTAGTAGATTATTCTATTTAACATTGAAGGACGGACGAGGGTATAAATCTTAAACAGAATCCGAGTATGGCTGGGAAGTAGACCTAAGATATTTGAATATATCTCTTCTCTCCAGAAGTCCTATCACTCTCCATATTTTCATTAGTGACTTTAATTTTCTCTATTTTGACATTACCCATTCATATTCTGTCTACTCAGACATTCTCTATTTCCATACTCGCGACAAGGATGATGTAGTATAGAAATACACACATGTTTATTTACAAGTGTGCTTTGCGTTCTTGCGTTACGGGCGATACACTTACTTGTCTTTACAGCAGGCTGGTGGGATACTATACGTTTTGCATGCATTTTGTCTTTATGAAGTATATACTGTATAATTTAGAAAGAGAAGCTGACCAAAAGCAGCTTGGCGGAGAACAGTGGAAGCCGAGCTGCAAAGTATGATCCAGAGTTAGGGCAACACACGAACTGTTTGTTGCTGCCCTAGCAGACGTTGTCAGGCGTGACGGTCACTGACTGCTTTGTCAATCAGCGGCCGAGAACCAAAGCAGAATATATATATATATATATATATATATATATATATATATATATATATATATATATATATATATGGGAGCCGCGCTGGTGTAATGGTTACAACGTTGCGCTGGCGACCAGGTTTTCAAGGTTCAAGCCCGGGCGCGGGCATTTGTAGGAGTGTCATCGACCGGGATTTTGACTGAATAACCTGAACGGCTCCTGAGATAAACCCTCTGTGGATGGGAAGGAGCGAAGCTCCTGGACCGGGTTGGAAGGAAAGTCCTCAGGTTCCCCAGCCTCGCAATGACATGTCATTGGGCCGAAGGGCTGAAAGCCCAAGTGCCGCTGGTTAAGGAAAAAAAAATATATATATACGAGTTTATATAACACTCTAATGTATATACAATATTATTAGTAAAACTACCCCCAAAGTATCTTCTCCCGGTAGGAGTGCGCCGGTACGAATAAACTCTCATAAAGGGTGCGCGATTATAATAAGTTTGAGAAGCACTGTTCTTGAAGTCTGTGAGCCGTACCAAGCCACCAATTATTACACCGATAATGTGGCAGTCCCGCTGTTTGATAATTCTCCATTTGTTTTTCCACTGAACTGTATCGATCTATTGTCGCACATAATCGACAGGAAAGCATAAATTATTGGTTACTCAGGACTATAATCATATGCCCGTGATGTTAAAAAAATCATATACCGTACCGTTTGACAAATCGTCAGAGGTTGTAATAAACACAGTTATAGAAAATATAGATTTGCTGAATAAACCGGTCAGAGTTTTCAAGTTTTTAGCATAGAACAAGCACAGCTTTTGTTTTCATTCCTGATATTTTGATTTTGGAGGGTCGGAGTGCCTCAGAGGTATGGCGTTCGCCTCTGATTCTGAAGGAACCGGATTCGGTTTCCAGTACAGGGAATAAATTTGATGGACATGTTTTCAGAACCAGTGGTTTGTAATGATGTTTTACTCTCCCCTGATTTCCTGGGTAGGGAGATCGAATGCCTGGAGTTCTCAATTACGGGCGAAACAAATAGGAGGTCCAGTGCGCAAGTTGCGCACGTTAAATATCTCTCGGCAGTTGGAAATCGTAAAGAGTAGGCCATACGGCCGCTACCTTGGCAAAATTTTAAAAGTAGGAAACCTACCCACCACAAAAATATTTATAGAATGTGTGATTCCAGTATACATATATTAGGATCCTCGCCAGTGCTACGGAGTTCGTGCACAGTGCTGAGATCCTCCTTGTGTGATCTGAGGGAGGAGATCGGAGCACTAATGGAGTTGTCCGTATGCAATGAAGATGGTTCTTAAAAACGAAACCAAACTTTATTGTGATTTCGTTATCTCCTTACGGATCAGAGATCGTCGTCTGCTGACATGTCGTGCCTTTGACGAATACTTTTTGCTGGTCTCTTACTTACTTAGTCGTTCCCCTTCTACCTTGAGGTGTAGAGGTTTGGAAGAGAAAGCGCCATACTATCCTATTAGCTGTCTTCCTCCTGGCCTTGTTCCATTCTAGTCCTCGATCCTTCAAAGATTGTCTAATGTTGTCCTCCCAGTGGACTCTGGGTCGTCCTCGGGGTCTGGATACCTGGCTCTTAGTTTCCCATGCTTGTCGTGGTAGCCGATCTTCTCCCATTCTGTAGACATGACCAAACCATCTTAGTTGGGACTATACTACTTGGGTCTGCATGGGATGGGTTTTTAGGCACTGACGTATCGTCTGGATGCGGACCATGTCTCTTTTTGTTACTTCAACCACCTTCCTCAGATATCTCATTTCTGAGGTTTGGATCTGAGATTTGTGGGTTGTAGTCATTACTTTGCTGGTCTCAGTTACTGTTATATTATTTTCGAGTTTAAACCGCAGAATAACCCAATCTTTCTTCTGTTGCTTCCTTGATTCATGTTTTGTTATAACTGAAAGCCATATTTTAAAAAAATGTAAAGGTAGTCCCTTAACAGATTTTTTTTTTAAATGTAAAACTTTTGCCTCGTTTTGGCGAGGCGCGTCCTGTTCAACCAAGTCGGTTATATTAGGGCGCAAGTACAACAGATACTGCCGAAGAGGAGTGAAGTGTTAGAGACCTCACATTCTAGGTCCAGCATCGAGAGGTGGGGCGACTAGTTCCTTTCCTCGCTGCCTTTTCCTTCCCTTACTCAAAGTCAGGTACCCATTTACAGTTGGGTAGACTATAGCGTGTCGGTCACGTGATTTGAACCAGTCACCTTTGCTGCGAGAGACCATCGCTCTAACCCCTAGCATAACAGAAACTGACGTAAGGGAGTGAAGTGTTTGAGACTTCACCATACCAGGTCTAGCTTTTTATGAGCTTGGGTGACCAGTTCCCTTTGCCTTCCTTAACTCAAGGGCAGAGGTGGGTACACATTTACTGCTGGTTAGACTGGAGCGTGACGGTACCAGGTTTCGATCCCGCTAAAGAAGACACGGAAAGAACTTGCGAGAATGGCACAGGACAGGAAGACTTGACACAGGACAGGAAGGCTAGACACAGGACAGTAAGGCTTGACACAGGACAGGAAGGCTTGACACAGCACAGGAAGACTTGACACAGGACAGGAAGGCTTGACACAGGACAGGAAAGCTTGACACGGGACAGGAAGACTTGACACAGGACAGGAAGACTTCACACAGGACAGGAAGACTTGGCATGAATTTGTTAACGTTCTATTCTTCTTAGGAAACTGAGTGGTTGTGTCGCTGATGATGATGATGATGATATCTAACCTTTCAGGACATCATCATTTTCCTTTTCGCTCCCTATGGAGTATGGAAGCACAACTGCTGCCGGCCTCCTGGCAGGGAAAAATGCACAAAACATGCAACATGTTGCAGCAGCAGTTTCTGGAGCAACTTGTTTGACATGATGAGTTTGCCAGCTCCATACACAACCTTATGTTAGTCGCCTTGTACGACATGCATGAGGGAGTTGAAATCCTATTCTTTCTCTGTCTCAGAACATATTCCCGGGAGAATTGTCACGGTGGCTTGCTTGGAGGATCTTGCCTTTCATCAACTTTCAGCCACTAGTGTTTTACCACAGTATCGCTTTGGAAGGTCAAAAATTGATGGCTACAGCACGAATGGAAAACATCCATAGAAGGCTCGAGGTCTTCCAGAACTGGTGCGGATCTACTGGTCATATGGATAATGATAAAAGATAATGAAAAGATACTAAGGACAATTAATGATCACCTGTTTGAGAACAACATTTCAGTCAATGAATGAACAAGGCTAAGACTGCTTGAATTGTGCATCAAATGTAAGACTAGCATGAACGGGCTTACTAAGAGGATGCATCTGTTGTGTATACAGCCATAGCGCTACAGCAACAATTAGGATTCATACCCTTCGACATTTTGCTGAGGGAGATTGAGCACCTATAGGTTTGCCCGGAATACAGAGATGTCGAGTGTGATCAACAATAACAGTAATAATCACGATCTATGTTTCAGAATGCCCAGCATCTTCTGTGTTTGGCGCTTTGGTCAACTTCATGTTTTGATGCTTTTGGTCAACTTTCACACATTTTGGCGCTCTGGTCAACTTTCACATGTTTTGGCGGTAGGGTCAACTTTCACATGTTTTGCTGCTTTGGTCAACTTTCACACGTTTTGCTGCTTTGGTCAACTTTCAAATGTTTTGGAGCGTTGGTCAGCTTTCACATGTTTTGCTGCTTTGGTCAACGTTCACACGGTATGGCGCTTTCGTCAACTTTCACATGTTTTGGCGCTTTGGTCAACTTTCACACATTTTGGCGCTGTGGTCAACTTTCACATGTTTTGGCACTTTGGTCAACTTTCACACGTTTTGGCGCTGTGGTCAACTTTCACATGTTTTGGCACTTTGGTCAACTTTCACACGTTTTGGCGCTTTGGTGAACTTTCACATGTTTTGGCGCTTTGGTCAACTTTCACATGTTAAAAGAAAAGTCAGACAAATGGACTTGATGGAGAGGCGCCATCATCTTCATCATCATCATCATCATTTTCCTTATCGCGATTTATTGGGCATTAAGCCACCACTCAAAAGGGTCCCCTTGCAGGGCACCAAACAGCCAAATGTTCGTCCAACAGTGGTTCCTGTGGCTATTTGTTTTACATGATAAGGTTACCAGCACCATCCACGACCTCGCATCAGTGGCATCGTACGACATGACTGACGGTGCTGTAGTTCTATTGTTTCTTTCTTTCTTCCTGTCTTTCTGTCTTTTTTCATGTCTTTCTTTCGTTCTATCTATCTTTCTTTCTTTCTTTCGAGACCCCCGAAAACTACACGGGACTGAGATACATCACAAATTCAGCAAAGTGAAAGTACAGAGGATCCATGCCCACTGCAAGATGTGTGGACACGAGAAGGCAGATATACTTGCCAAATAAGGATGAAACACAACCCACATTGAAGACAGGGCAACATATGAAGAGACAAAATTAATAATCAAAAATAGCTCTAAAGAAAAATGGCACAGAGAAGACATAGACTCAGATACAACAGAACCATACACTACTCATCAAGATGAGGTCTAGAAAAAACTTTCATACGCAGAACCGACAACTACAGAATCAAATACCATTTTTTCCTACAAATTCAAAATCGGATAGACAGATATGTGTCCATTCGGGTAGGACAAACAAAGAGTAGAGACTGACGGATCTATGAGAGGAGCAGAGTGACAGTACAACCTTCTCCAAACCAGTTTAAAGGAGAAGCTGTATAGTGAAGAGTGAAGCCTCTCTTAATTTTAGTTTACAGTGTCATTTTAAGATGGGGTACATAATGTTGAGCTCCATGGCCACACTCTCTTATGTTGCGTGATGACTGCAGTAAAAGACTCCTCTGCTCGATTAATGTAATGAGTTCTGGAGCCACCCCACTGGTTGCTATATGGACCAAGGAGTATGCTGTCCACCTCTGGCTTCAGCAAAGCTCTGACCAGGTGCTGCTCAATAACTTTAAGACCACGGTCCCTGAAACAAGAAGGTTGTACCTTCTACGTCAGAACTAATTTATACTCCATTTCTACACTGAGCACAATACATCACAAACATTGAGTTCAGAGCGTTAGGCCAACTGTCAGCTTCATCTGAAATACTTTATACCAGTATTTCCCTCCCTAATGGTTACTACGCCTCTGCAATTCCAGCATTATTTCTTTCTAGTTAATAATCTAGGTGTCAGTGTACTGTTTGGCCATTCCATGCAGTTTTACTTTCCTCCGACACCTTCTGTTCAGGCTGGAGCACTATAGGCTTTACATCATGTTCGCTACTGAACCACACATATATACAGACATAAATTATCAATTTACATTCAATTTTCATTAAAAGATATTGAATATTTCAAGCTTACCACAATTCATGGAAATAATAATAAACAGTTTCGTTGACTGGCAATGAATATAGCACAACTCCGATCTGCCGATGGCCCAGGCTTTATTTTATAAAAAATATACACTGGTGCTCAACGCACTGCTTCTTAGTAGGTTTATTACAAGATGTGGCAATGAACAGACGCTCTGGATTGTGTATATTCGCAGCTCTACCCAATCACACCACGTCTACTCATCTTTTCAAAAAAGTACCCCTTTCTCACGTTTCCCCTGACAACACAAGATAGTATTTATAGTCCGACCAATCGTGTTTAGTCTTTCATTTGTTGCGCTCCAATCACATAGGAGTTAACATGGTAGGCTATTTCCGTACGTAATGTTTTTTCAAACACGTTATAAAAAAATTTTATGAGCAGAAATGATTTCATGCTGTCAGGCACCCCCACTATTTTATTTTGGCCATAACTTGGTAATTCCTAGACTATTTGCGTAACGTTTTACATATTCTTTGTCAGCAAACCCTAAGGAACCCAAATATACGAATTTAATGGAGCCAATATGCATTTTCTTCTAGGATAGTCGTGCTGTCATGTTTTCAAACGTAAACCGGTATAATGTCATAATTCCCAATAAGCGTTTTTCAGGATTTTAAAACCTAACTCTGGTATGGGTAGTGAATTTTATCACTGTCGATTTGAAATAAAGTTAGTGCATGTGGCCTTACACGCGTGATGGCAGCAATTGTGTATCGCGCGACGCGTGTTTAGTGTTGCAGGTGTCCCTGCTTTCTGCCTCTCCATTCTCTCTATCCTTTAGTCCATCTGTCTTTTAGTACGCCGTGTATAAAATGGAATGAATGAAATATTAAATTTAGGTCATTGATCAGCTTGCGTATCTCAAGGTTTTTCCAAGAAATACAGTACACGTTTCATTGAAGAAATCGGGTAATAATACAGTAGGCTTTTACTATAAACGTGAAAGCGTTACAATTTGCCGACGAAGTAGAAAACAAGGGGGATTTCGAGTACAGTCATTGTGACAGCACTGTTCTTTACCATTCTTCTTTCCTTTTATTAAATTTATTTGTTATGCTTTGCATTTACGTTTTAATTTATATATGGGGATTAGAATAATTCACGACAGTTATTTGAGAGCGAACGATGAAGAAGAAGAACAGTCTGCATGTTGTCTTCTCTGACTTTCATCTTCTCACAAAATGTGGAATTGAACCATATCTTTATTTTTGTTTTGTTGTTGTTTTTTAACTTGTTTTGGGAACTTTATGAAATTTAATTTTAAATCAGTTTTTAAGTACTTTTTTTTTTTTTTACAATAAATGAAATGAAAAATAAATCAATACGGTATGTGTCAACATATTATAATCAGAGTCGGTGCTATCATTAGGTCAACTAGGCAGCCGCCTAGGGCGCAGACCCCAGTTAGGTACTGACCTTTATTTTTCTTCTTCTAGGATCCTTAGCACCTAACTGACAAAGCAGTCAGTGGCCGTTGTGGTAAAGTGGGATGATATAAATATTTATAGGGACTTAGTGTACTGACTGAGATCAGCTGTGAAGGTATCTGTATCTAATATGTGTAGTGTTTTACAGATAACCTTACTTACTGCCACATATTTATATCTCAGTCAGAATTATTCTGGAATATTGTGTTGGCAACGTTATATGTCTAGGGTTATGCAAATGATGAAGTGTAAGTCACCACAACAACAAACAGATAAACAATTTAATTATTCCACCATACTTGACAATACTGTGACACTCACAAACAGTCAACACTCTAGAAGACTATCTTAAAAGATTCAATGATAAATTTCAGATATATATACAGATGTATTGATTTTTTCTACAATAGTGATCCTGATTCCACTACACAGTGAACCAGGCAATATTATAACATGTAATTACAAATATTATGTACACAGATATAAATGTGGTCTTTGCATTGACATACAATATTAGTAATCTATGTGTGTGAGTTGTGATGTGGAAATATGAGGTAATACTGGTTTTGTTCTTCAAGATAGATTCTTATTAGACATCATGACTGCATGTGCTTGTGTATGTTTGGAACTAGTATTGGAGATGGTCTCAGTTCCGAACATTAAAACAATTAATTGCCCCTCTTTAATTAAGTTAGTGTCATTTACGAGGGGTACATAGTGTTGAGCTCTTTTGGCCACAGTGGGCTTAACTTTCGTGATGGCGGCAGGCAAGGACTCCTCTGCTCGACTATTCACTGTTTCTGAAGACACCTCACTGGTTACTATAGGGACCCAAGAGTATGCTGTCAGCCTCTGGATTCAGCAAACGCTCAGACCAGGTGCGGCTTCAATAACTAGGACCACAGTCCCTGAAACAAGAAGGATGTACCTCCTACTTCAGAACCAATTTATACTATCTGGCTAGACTGAGCACAATACATCACAAACACAGAGTTCAGAGCTTTAGTTTAACTGCTATCTTCTTCTGAAGCAGCTTACTCCAGTATTAACCTCCCTAACGGTTACGACGCCTCTGCACTTTCAGCTATAATTCCTTCCATGTCATAAGGTAGGTGTCAGTGTACTATGTGGTAATTCCATGTAATTTGACTTTTCTCCGACACCTTCTGTTCAGGTTGGAGCAATATATATATATAGATATAGGCCTTGTCTCATGTTCGCTACTGAACTGCACATATATACAGACATAAATTATCAATGTACATTCAATTTTCATTAAAAAGAGATCAAATATTTCAGCCTACCACAATTCATGGAAATAAACACAGATACGTTGACTAGCAATGAATTCTGGCACAAATACTGGCACAAATTCCCATCTGCTTATGTTCCAGGCTTTTATTTAGCAAAAATATGAGCTGGCTTCAACGCACTGTTGCTTTATCAAGCTTATTTGAACTAGTGGTCTCGAACTAACGCTATCAATTAACTATATTAACAGACCTAACCAATCAGGCCATTTCTACCCCATCGTTTGAAAAAAAGTACTCTTACTTCCGTCTCCCTTGACAACAAAAGATAGCATTTATAGTCCGACTAATCGTGTTTAGCCTTACATATCATTCCATCCAATCAATTCAAATGTAACTTGTGGCCTATTTCCGTACAATGGTGGTTTAAAATTCTGCCACTGAGCGACTCCGAGTTTTTAGGTTGTCTGACACCCTCATTATTTTCTTTTGCCTATAATTTATTAATTCCTGGACTATTTGCGTAACACTTAACATATTCTGTGTCAGCAAGCCCTAAGGAATCCAAATATCTCAATCTAAGGGAGCTAGGTGGCTGCGTTCAAAATGTGCATTTTCTACCACCTCCTGTTCACTTCAATCCCCATGTGGTGTCTGGGTACTGTCATGTTTTCAAACGTAAATCCATCTAATGTCATCTTTCCTAATAAGCGTTTTCCAGGTTTTTTTAAAACCTAACTCTGGGAAGGGTAGTGTTTTTATCACTGTCCGTCTGAAAAAAAGTTATTGCATGTGGCCTTACACGCGTGATAGTAGTAATTGTATATCGCGTTACGCTTGTTGGGGGTGGCATTAATAGCGAGACGCGTGTTTAGTGTTGCATGCGTTCCTGATTTTCAGCCCTCCCTTTTTTCCATCCTACATCCATCTGTCCATTCGTAGTGTAATTAATTTAGGTCATACGCAGTGTGCCTCTCAATGTTTTTTCTTAGAAATGCAATACCCGTTTTAATGTGTTGTGGAAACGCTTGTATTATGCAGTGGCTTATATTTAACGTGGAAACGTTACAATTTGCAGACGAAGCATAAAACAAAGGGGATTTCGAGTACTGTCATTGTGACAGCACTGTTCTTTACCATTCTTCTTCCTTTTATAGAATTTATTTGTTAGGCTTTACATTTACTTTTTAATTTATATATGTGGATTAGAATTTCTCACGACAAATCCTCCCCTCTTAAAACAGACGTTATATGTCAGTCTATAATTCTATATACACATAGAGAAATTTATTCTTTCTGGGGCTTACGGTGATTCTCATCACACGGATGGCGGCTTAAAAAATCCGCTCCCAGATTTGTTTTTCCACTTATATACTCTATGCTAAACTCAAATGGCTGTAGCAATAATGACCAACGGAGTAATCTAGTGTTCTCATGCCTAGCTTGTGCTAGAAACGACAAGGGTTTGTGATCCGTTTGCAACTTAAATGCCTTCCCATACAGATAAATGTTGAATTTCTTTATCGCCCATATTACTGCAAGACATTCTTTTTCGCTAGTTGAGTAGTTGGTTTCAGCTTTATTCAACTTTCTGCTAGCATATGCCACTGGGCTTAATTCCCCATCCAATGCATCTGATTTCTGTAGCAGAGTTGCACCTAACCCAATATTACTGGCATCCGTTCTTACTACAAATTCCTGACTTAAGTCAGGTAGTTTCAAAATAGGTTTACTTGTGAGCTTTTCCTTCAATTCTTGGTAAGCAATTTCACATTGTGGTGTCCATGTAATTCGATCTGGGTTTCCTTTAAAGTACAACACTGGAACTATACGAAGATTCACTGTGTGAAATAATTCCTTCCTTCAACAAATAGTCTATCTCTTCCTTCAAAGCTTTCTCCTTAGCAAAAGGAATCGAATAAGGCTTCATACAGACAGGTGTGGGGTCTATCAGTTTCATATCATATTCCAATAAGTTTGTATGCCCCGGTCGATCTGTTAACACCTCTGTATGATTATCTAGAACCTGTTGCACTCTCTCCTTCTGATTTTTCGTTAAATGCGTACTGATTTTCACCTGTGCCGCTGTCTCACAGGGGTGTAATGGATATTCAAATGATGAAAGTGGTTCCTTCTTCATCTCCATTGCAATGGACAAGGTTAGCAAGTGTGTCTCTTCCTGATGTTCTCTTTCCAAATATTTCTTCAGGAGATTCACATGATAGATTTTTTCTTTCCCCTTCTTATCTATCTTATAATTGGTTCTAGACACCTTCTCTAGAACTGTATATGGACCTTGCCATCCAATTTGTAACTTATTCTGATTTCCGGGTAAAAGAAGCAGTACCTTCTCTCCCACAGCCAAATCTCTGTCTTTCGCCTTCCTGTTATAATAGGCAGCATGTTTGTTCCTGGCTTGTTTCAAATTTTCATTGGCAAGTTTCCAGCCAGTTTTTAAACGAGTGGTCAGCTCATTTACATATTGGTATGAGGATGTAATATTTTCCTCTGCTTTTTCATCCGTCCACGTTCTTAACAGTGCTTCAAGTGGACCTTTTATTGTGTGGACCTATTTGTCCATGCACCGGTATGGTCTCTTCCACTGGAAGCGCTATAGTGATGATTTTTCTTCCCTGAATTATCATTCACAAAACGACCGCTACCAATTCTTTTCCTGGGGCTTTCTCCCCACTTAAAATTCTTGATGAGAGATTTCCTCTCTACATCCTCTTCCTCCAGTTTGTTTAAGTCCGATTGAGGGATTTTCGGCTTATCCTGGGGTAAGACATCCTTTTGCACTTTCCGCATAGTGGCCATTGTAAAACAGTTAAGTGAAGCTTGTCCGTGAAAAGGGGCTTCCCATTTCATTTGGTCCACTTTATCAAATTTATATTTCTTTTTATGGTCAGGCCTAATTTTGCCCCTTGGCGTGTCCAGGTCCTGATCAATGTTCCCACTTGTGGGTGTTCCCTCATGTGCTATGCTACACCTTTCTACAAAATTCTCAATGTCCCATCTTGCTTTGGGCCAATAATAATTGTGAGCCACCTTTTGGATGATGGTACCTATTTTCTCATGGTCCCCATCTGGTTTCACATGTAGGCTCCTTATTAATTCTGTCCTATATCTCTTTGGAAGAACCAGCTGTCCGTGACCATGGGATCTAGTTCCGGCCTTCCTATACATCAACTTGTTTTTCATGTAAAAATCTCCCTTGCCTGGAGTTGTATGACAAGTTGACAATTTCCTGAAACAAGGCTTGAGGGTCTTATCCCCAGCCTGTGCCTTCCTCATCTCTTCTGGAGTGGTATCCAACATAATATCCTCCTCCTGTCTTGAGGTCGACCTGACCTGAAGGGTGGCCATATACACAGGTTTCCTTCTGCAATGGTCAGTGTCATGATTGTTCATCTGACAATTCTTACATACCTTTTTCCTTGGTTGAAAGATTTTCTTTCATCATATTTCCTTTCATCGAATTGTGGGTTTTTATTTTTATTTTCATACCGTGGCCTATCAAATTGGTGCTTACCTTTGTTTTGATCCCTATGATCAAATTTATTAAAGTTCTGTGGTGCCCTAAAATTATCCACCTGTTTCTTTTTATTACCTGATACTTCTGCTTGGGCCGCTTGATACCTTTCTGCAACATTTAGCAACTCACCCAGTCCCTCTGCACCTTGTTCCATGAGAAACTTTCTCAGGTCTGGAGCCATGGACTCTCTTAATTGTTCTATAAGGACCATTTCCTTAAGATCTTGGGTTTTCCCCAGAGAAGTCCATTTCTCCAAGTATGTCTCTATCCGTGCAGAGAACTGGTGATAGGTTTCACCTGACAGTAGTTTAGCATTCCTAAATTTTTTTCTGTAAAATTCTGCATTCTTTTCATATCTTAACAAAAGAGCCTGCTTTAGCATGTCATAATTTTCCTGATCATCTCTGTGCATTTTGGCAAAAACTTCATAAGCTGCCCCCCCGAAGTCCTTGAGATAACTTTAAGCTCCACCTTTCTCTCTCTAACCCATATGTGGTAGCTAATAATTCGTATCTATTTATATAGCTCTCAATATCATCGTCTTTCTCAACAAAATGATCTAAATGAAAGTTCATAGCTGAGGCTGAGGCTCCCTGAGTAGCAGTAGCATCAGAGGTAAAGGGACTGGCACCATTTTCAGGAGCATGGCCCTGAAACTCAAACTCCCTTAGTCGTAGCTCATGTTCCCTTTGTAATCTCTTCTCCTCCTTTTCTGCTTCCCTTTCTGCAGCTAATCTCTTCTCTTCCCTTTCTGCAGCTAATCTCTTCTCTTCCCTTTCTGCAGCTAATCTCTTCTCTTCCCTTTCTGCCTTTTGTTCTTCTACTTGGAGCCTCTTAATCTCCCTATCAGCCTCCAATGCTTTAGCCTCTTTGTCAGCCTCAATCTGCAACCTCTTAATTTCTTTTTCAGCCTCTAACCTTCTTTCGGCCTCTTTTTCCAATCTTCTTTCTTCCCGTTCAATAAATTTGTCACATTCAGTAGTGACATAGGTAATCATAACTTGCCCATCTAATCCCAACTCTTTTGCAGTCTGTACAGCCGCAGATCGAAATTTGGCCAGGTCCGCCATTTTATATCAGGTAATTAAATAAAATATCTAACTAAACAATATAATCTGTAATTATATATCCAATGGACAAAACAGGCACCAAGAGCTCAACCTCATTTAATTCCACCCAAGGATACCTTTTAACTTTTTATATTCCCTGAAGTGAATTACCCCCAATATTTATACTAGTAAAGGATTCAATATCCCGGACGAGCCCCCAATATATCTGGTAAAGTGGGATGATATAAATATTTATAGGGACTTAGTGTACTGACTGAGATCAGCTGTGAAGGTATCTGTATCTAATATGTGTAGTGTTTTACAGATAACCTTACTTACTGCCACATATTTATATCTCAGTCAGAATTATTCTGGAATATTGTGTTGGCAACGTTATATGTCTAGGGTTATGCAAATGATGAAGTGTAAGTCACCACAACAACAAACAGATAAACAATTTAATTATTCCACCATACTTGACAATACTGTGACACTCACAAACAGTCAACACTCTAGAAGACTATCTTAAAAGATTCAATGATAAATTTCAGATATATACAGATGTATTGATTTTTTCTACAATAGTGATCCTACGCACGGATCATTATTATTTTTCGTTTGTATAAACATTTTTTGATATGTATGATCATTTTTTGACTGAAGTGTGTATTATGTTTTCTATGGTCAAAGGGACATAATCCGAGTTATCGAGACTACAATTTGTTAGGAGTTGCCTTCTCTTGTATAGAGACACGTTCGGTCTATAATTTCTTGAACGAAGCGTGACCACATCTCCTTATTTGGTAGTACCAGTCAACTATGGTAGATGTCTGAAACCTTTCTTAACGCTTCTTTTCATGACCATAAAAGGCGCGACTGTGTAAGACTTTTATCTCGAATGTTCTTCGAATCGTCTTATTGTGAACGGCAACTCAGAGATTGTCGTTCTGCGCATGTCAAACCGGGAGTTCGTTCTGTGTGTTCCGCCCAGTTGGGGCAGTTTAGAAATGGTTTAAGAAGCGAGCAGACGCAACTGCGTCTTGTGATTCTCTGAGGGAAATACAGTGTCTTAGTGAGTTAGTTAGCTAACTAGACTATTTCCCAGTATTATGCAGCCTGCCTGGAGGCATATGTTCATGGTTGATTTTCCGAAATAAGGTAATTCCTCTTGTATCGAACTTTATGCTATCGTCTAGAGGTTCGTCATTTTGTCGCCTATTTGCTCGCCTGTGTGATGCAAAAATGGAGAGGTACTTTGACTAGGATTAAGTCACCGGTATCTGTATACCTGAACTAGTTAAATATATATGGGTCGCTCTAGACCAACAAGACTGTTGTCTGTGTTCCAGGATTCGTTATATCAGAGATCACGTCCAAGTCAGATGGTTAGACTTAGGAACATTATAAAGGTCGAGCTGACCTGTAGCCCATGTATGCTATTCACGTGCAGACAGTGAACGGACTTATTGTATACAACTGATCTGCTAGCATCAGAATGGGAGCATTTATTATTGTTTATGAACATTGAAGATCTGTAGCTGACACTGTTGCAGAAGTTATAGAAATTATTATTATTTATACAGCTTCACGAACTAGCACTCGATGATTGATTGATGAATTTCTGAATCTATTGAACTGTGATGTCTTATGACGCATATATACAACAGCTATCATTGCTGACTACAGAAATTGTTTTCAATGTGCCATATCATCTTGCTGAACTCGTTAACCATGTTGATGTCATAAGTATCATGACTGTTTTGTGGCGTGCAATAAATGAAAGAAACTTATACAACGAAGTTACCCTTTCTATGACTCTACACGTCATGTTGCCTGTGTGATAACCCTGTGAACTGTTCCACTACCACATACACAGCAACATCCTAAATCAGAGAAGACACCTACATCTTACACTTTAACACCAGGTGTCGATAAGGGTGGCAAGTTACCACTTCAGCACAAATCCACCCTTATCATTTTTGGTGGCCAGAGCTGGTTCTATCATCTGATATTTTGGCGCACCATATCATTGTTGGTGGCCATAGGTTGGTTCACTCTGATTCCAGCTATCAAGGGGGTCAGCAAACCCAGACATCATCATCATACTAGATACAACTACAGCATCAACTACCACCTTACAAGAAATTTTATTGAAAGTATCCGGATTTTCTGACAGTTGCTGATTTTGAAACTACCCGGCGCTGCTCGGCAATATTGAAGTTTATGTAAAATTAGAAGGACAAGTACCGAGCGAATGGATTTCCTGATCTGGTGAAAAGAAGGACAAGTGCCGTAACAACTGTTCCGGTCTCAGGGGTACTGTTGCGGGTTCAGAAGGTCAAGTGCCGGTTAAATCAATTTAGAAGATTCAGAAGGTCAAGTGCCGTAACAACTGTTGCAGTATTAGAAGCTCATTTCCTTCGTCATGGCTGTTTATGGGAGCAGAAGTTAATCAACGTTGGATCATTATCCTCAGAATGCTGATTACATCCTGTTCTGCACCGTGCTGACGCTGGATTTATAGAAGTTAAGTGGCCTGTTTTGTTTGTGAACTGTGCCCTTATGTTCTAACTGAGCCTTCTGTACTTTCACACTTTCTCCTATTGTTTTCATGATACATGTTTATATGTTATATGTTATTTGTTATTTGTATATTTATATGTTTATATTTCAGCGGGTTTTCTCGGTTGGGCGGAGTCTTACAGTAGAAGATACCACGTCACAGAGGTTCTACTGTTAGCGTTTTCGTTAGGGACTGTGCGAATTTCCTACAGTGAAATTTGCTAGCGACAATCGTTGCTATATCTGTTTAGTTGTGACGAGTTGTGCTTTATTTTTGTTTCTTGTATATATATATTTTTTTTCTTTTTTTTCTTCTCTCTCTTTCTTTGTGTTTTTAGTTTCGATTTCGATTGTTTGTATTTGTAGGTCTCCCCTTTGCTATTATTCAGTTCTTTACGTATATTTTTGTGTATACACTGTAGCGTCATTTGTTAGTCATATCTTCGCATATTTCTTTTTAGTTTTGCTGTTTGTGTATTTGACTTATGCGAATGTTTTCGTATTGTTTGATCTTTGTTGATTGTTTACATTGACTCTGATCTTTGTTATTGTTTACATTGACTCTGATCTTTGTTATTGTTTACATTGACTCTGATCTTTGTTGTTGTTTACATTGACTTTGATCTTTGTTATTGTTTACATTGTTGATGACCTTTGTTATTGTTTACATTGTCTTGTTATTGTTTACATAGTTCTTGCATAGTTAGCTTTCACTATTGTTGATATATGCTCATGCACTATTGGTCTATAGTGCACTTATCATAACAAACTGGTGTTTTTTTGCTTATGCACTATTGTAGTGCAGTTATGATAAATAACTGATGATTATGCACTGATTTGGGTAGTGCACTGTTAATTAAGAGGTGACTTGTGATATTATTATACATTTGATAATACAAGTTGGTGTCAACTCCTGTTTCCCACAGAGATTGGGTTCAACATAGAGATTATACAAGCACTTTATTAAGTCTTGTTGCTATTTAACATTGAAATAAGATAATTAATTATTTCAGGTTCTGTACTCACATTTTGGACATCATGTCTACATTTGAGTACTTTATTGAGCAGGGTAAAGCCCTTGGGAAGACAGGTGATAAATTAGAAGAATTTGCGACTGTTCAATATGCCAAGGCATTGAAGTCGGAAGAAAAGAAAATGAAAGAACAAACTGAACAAAAGAGAATAGAGGCTGAAATAGAACAAAAGAAACTGCAGATGCAGGTGGAGGAAAAAAGATTTCAAATGGAAATGGAAAAAACAAAAAAGAGAAGCAGAATCTCAGGAGAAGAGGCTTCAGGCTGAAGCTGAAAATAAGAGACTTGAAAAAGAAGCTGAAGAAAAAAAGTTACAGGCCCAGGCTGAAGCTGAAAATAAGAGACTTGAAAAAGAAGCTGAAAATAAGAGACTTGAAATAGAGGCTGAAGGAAAAAAGTTACAGGCCCAGGCTGAAGAAAGAAAGTTACAGGCTGAGGCTGAAGAAAGAAGGTTACAAAGAGAGGCTGATGAGAGAAAAGCAAAAATGGAACATGATGAAAAAGTCTTAGCTTTAGAGTTAGAGAAGTTAAAGTTATTGAACACTGGTAATGCTAATGAGGCAAATAAGGTGTCAAATAAGACTAATGCTAAGGATTTCAAGCTTAATCTACCAGCATTTAATCCCTCAATCGATGATATAACATTTTATCTAGATAGATTTGAAAGTGCATGTAATGTGCATAATATAGATAAAACATTATATGTGTATCATCTGTCCAAGATACTTAGAGGTGATGCTTTGACTTTGTTGAGTATGGTAGATGTGCCTGACAAAAACAACTATGAGGTTGTCAGGGCGGCATTGTTAAAGAAGTACCAACTTAACGAGGACGGATATCGTCTTAAATTTAAAACCATGTTACCAGAAACTGGAGTTGAATTCTCTGAATTCATCTCAGGCATCCGTCTTACTTTTTTACGATGGGTTGAGTTGTCTAAGACAGAAAATACATTTGAAGCTCTTATGGATTTACTACTTAGAGATAAGGTTATGTCTTCTGTTAATGAAGCTTTTCTATCTTTTCTTCATGAGCGTAAGCCTAAAAACATAAAAGAAATGGAAGAATACTGTAGCCAGTATGTTACTGCGCATCCGCACATAACCATTAGTAACTCTAAGGTGAAAGAAGGTCTGCCAGTTGCTTCGGCAGCACCTTATGGCCCAAATTTTATGCGTAAATTTCAGGGTAGCCAGAAAAATTTCAATAAAAAGAGTAATCGTAATTATGCCCAGAACCATAGTGATCAATTCCAGGGTGATTCTTCTTCCCAGAACTGGAGACAACCTAATACTACACGTTATTCTACTCCGGTTAACTTTAGAAATTTTCACAAAGGTAATCGGTATAGAGGAAAATACCAAGATAATAGAGGTTCTCAACAACATAGAGATAGTAATGACAGTTATGGAAACTGGAACTCAAACCAGGATAAAAATTACAGTAGGGACTTTAATGATAATTGCAGAGGCAATAATGGTCGCGGTAGATCGCAACATAAGAGAAAAAGATATCAACAGACAAACTCTGTTCAACAAGAATCTCAGGGAGCAGATAAACAGGTTAATAATGATAAAGACCATAATGCTATCGGATGCTCATCTTTTGATTTTGGTAGGGCAAATAAATGTATCCAATGCAGTACTTTATTTGATCCGAAAACCGTTAGTACTTTAAGCTGTGGTCATCCTTTGCCCGCTCTTCCTGCTAATGTTGCTCATGATGGGAGAGGTTCTCTTATATTACATAAGGGGCTAGTAAATAGTAATCCAGTCTCAGTGTTGTTTGATTCTGGATGTACTACTGTCGGCGTTAGGCAATCTCTTGTAGATCCATCCTGTGCTACAGGAAAAGTCATCAAATGTGTCACATTTGGTGGCACGTTAGAAAAGTATCCTACTGCTATAATACACATTGCTACTCCTTTCTTCACGGGAGAGGTCCACGCGTGTCTACTTCCAAACCCTATTGCGGACCTTATTATTGGTCGTATTCACGGAGTTAGGGAATGTACCCCACAGCAGATTGCTGTTTGGGAAGAGCAAAACATTGAAGCTACCAATGCGGTGGTCACAAGAGCACATGCTCTGGATCCACCTCAAACTTCATTAACTAATAATGATGAAGTAAATGACCAAGATAGTCACTTGACTATTACACGTGACTCATTTATCAAATTGCAAGAAGAAGATCCTTCTTTACAAAAATTCTTCATTCTAGCAAAAAAAGGTGATCCTAATCAGAACACTAATAGGAAATCTTGGATTTCTATGAAGAACGGCGTACTTGTACGTATGGTACAAGACTCGACTACGTCCACTCATTCACAAATTCTTGTGCCTAAGAGCATGAGATTGCAAATATTGCAACATGCTCATGACTCGCAATGTGCTGGACATATGGGTTTTTCCCGTACAAAGTCGAGGGTTCTTGCGGCTTTCTTTTGGCCATTTGTGAGCAAGGACATACGAATGTACTGTCGCTCTTGCAAAGTATGTCAGGAGGTCAAATCTAAAGGACCACGACATGCTGCGCCTATCCAGGCTGCTGACATTCCTATTCGCCCTTTTCAAAAAATGGCAATAGATATTATCGGTCCTTTTAGAATTAAGTCGGCTAGAGGACATCAATTTATCCTTACATGTGTCGATATGTGCACACGTTGGCCAGAGGCAATACCTCTCAAGAGCATCTCAACTGCTGATATCGCAGACGCTCTTTGGCTGATATTTTCTCGCTTGGGTTTTCCCGGAGAAATATTGTCAGACCATGGCACTCAACTTATATCAGACACTATGTCACAGGTAATGTCTATGCTACACATTAAAAGGTCTCTCAGCAGTATCTATCACCCAATGTCTAATGGGTTGGTCGAACGTTTAAATAGGACTCTGAAAACTTTACTTGGTAAAATAACTGAGGATCATCCTCAGGATTGGGACAGGGTCTTACCCGCGGCTCTCTTTGCGTATAGAGAGGTCCCCAATGAACATACGGGGTTTTCCCCTTTTGAACTTGTCTTTGGCGCGCAACCGCGCGGCCCTATGTCTTTACTTCACGATCTAATCACTGCCGATAATATTAGCGATGAGACTCAATCTTCTTATGAGTACGTCATTGCTCTTAGGCAAAAGATCATCGAGGCATGCAAACTAGCAACTTCGTCTTCAGAATTTGCTAAAGAAAAGGCAAGGCAGTTTGCAAATAAGAATAGATGTCTACGACAACTTTGTCCAGGTGACAAAGCTCTCGTTCTACTTCCTTCAAGGGAGAACAGACTTCTAATTGCATGGAAAGGTCCATATGC
The DNA here is from genome assembly GCA_024509875.1 of Oreohelix idahoensis. Lineage (NCBI taxonomy): Eukaryota > Metazoa > Mollusca > Gastropoda > Stylommatophora > Oreohelicidae > Oreohelix > Oreohelix idahoensis. Next base: position 63,139 of record JAMPIV010009129.1, read on the forward strand.
AATAGTCTCCAAAATTTCTGATGTCGACTATGTTGTCGATATTGATGGAAAGCATAAAACTTTCCACATAAATATGCTCACAGAATTTTATGAAAGACCTGACTATTTGCAGCCTATTTTCCAGGCTACGGACAATTCACAAGCAACTCGTGGTCAGTACTCATCTCTGTCAGTTATACAGGATGAGGAAACTACTTTTTCTGATGTCAATCTTCCTCTTTCTATGGTCCCACTTTATTCTACGGAATCTTGGAAAAACGTGACCGTTTCTCCAAATCTTTCCGCTGAGGAACATCGACAAGTTTCTTCGATGTTGCAAACATTTCAGGATGTTCTTACAGACATCCCGGGACACACACATGTCATAGAACATGACATTGTGCTAACTGATCACAATCCTATCAGAGTCAGACCATATCCAATACCTATTCATTTCCAGTCTCAAGTCGAAAAAGAGTTGGATGAAATGATACGTTTGGAAATCATTGAACCATCCACTTCAGCATACTCTTCGTCTATGGTTATTGTTCGAAAGAAGGATAATAACATTCGCATTTGCGTAGATTATCGCAAATTGAACCAAGTTACGAAGTTCGATGCTGAACCTATGCCTTCATTAGAAGAGCTACTCAATAAACTTTCTAATTCTAGATTCTTTACCAAACTAGATTTGTCTAAAGGTTATTGGCAAGTCCCGCTAACTGAACGTGCCAAACCTTTTACAGCTTTTTCTACACCTAGGGGTTTATTCCAATGGAATTTCATGCCTTTTGGTCTTATGAACGCCCCTGCTACATTCGTACGCATGATGCGGCGAATTCTCGCATATCGTACAGATGTCATAGCATACCTAGATGATATCTGTCTATTCAGTGATTCTTGGGAAGATCATTATTTGGGTTTATACGAATTACTGTCTACTCTTCGCGAGTATAACTTGACTGCAAAACCCTCTAAAGCCTTTATAGGATTTAGCGAGATTTCTTTCCTAGGTCATCGGGTTGGTCATGGTCTTTTAAAGACAGAGGACCACAATGTTTCAAAAATACTTAACATTTCGGTCCCTAAGACGAAGAAACAAGTAAGGAGTCTATTAGGTTTGATTCAATTCTACGGACGATTCATTCCGAATCTGTCCTCCATTATGGCACCGCTTTCTACTTTATTGAAGAAAGGGTCGCCTAATCTGATCCGCTGGTCTAAAGAATGTCAATCCTCATTGGACCAGGTTAAAGCCCTATTTTCATCTCCACCTATTCTTAAGTTACCTACTATTGAGAAGACTTTTGTTCTTCGAAGTGACGCCTCGTCAACAGGGATTGGGGCAGCACTAATGCAGGAGTATTCTGATACTTTGCATCCGGTGATGTATATCTCTAGGAAATTAAACGCTGCAGAAAAGAATTACTCGGTTTTAGACCGTGAGTTATTGGCTATGGTATGGTCTATTCTGAAGTTACAAAGATTTCTTCTAGGCGCACATTTCATTGTGGAAACCGACCAGAAAGCGCTTACTGCTATTCAGAGCAAAAACTTGAAGAGCTCGAGGTCCACTCGTTATGCCATAGCTCTTCAACCATTTCATTTCTCGGTTCGAGCTATCCGTGGTTCGGATAATGTAATGGCAGACATTCTGTCCAGATGTCCACACGATTCCACATGATTCTTCTGTCATATATATATATTTCCTGATATACAGTCCAATGTTATAATGACATGTTAGTAGATTTTGTCTCACTTTTTTTTTTTTTTTTTTTTTTTGAGGGAAATTTATAACATTGTACCATGTAATTATCTAAGAAGGCTTAGTTAGTGATATACGGGCCAAAAGATCACTCGGCCACATTTAAATAAATTATTTTCAGGATTGTATTAAGAAATTTACCAGTTGTCTTTAAGATTTGTGTTATTGATATTTTCGCAGCACATCATTGAAGTCTGCGAGTTTATGTCCATTGTGGAACTTTGAGGATATCAAGTCCTGTCCTACATTGGGAGCGGATGATGTCCACATCTTCTTCTATTGAATGTTTTATGTCACCGAAGAGCAACACATGTATTACTTATTAATTACTGTTACTTTATATAATGTAATAATATAGTGCGGTATATTAGTAAATTACACCGCTATTTGCAACACATTGTATGATAACACATAATATATTTAATTTCATATATTGGTATGAGTATAATTTGATTGTCATTATGTTGTTGCCATCATTGTGGCGTGTGTTGGTGGCACCTTCCTGGAATATATCAGCGTATACTTAGATAAATTTTTTCTCTAAGGATCTGAGATATGATCTCAGTGTCGCTCCATGCGTTGAGCTAATTTGTTAGGTATATATCCACGCATCATACGTGCGTTAGGAGCCTAGATTTTTTCCGGCTCCAGGATTTAAAAAAAAAAAAAAATGTTTCATTTTTTTTTTCCAGGGAGGGTGCGGTAATGTTACGCACGGATCATTATTATTTTTCGTTTGTATAAACATTTTTTGATATGTATGATCATTTTTTTGACTGAAGTGTGTATTATGTTTTCTATGGTCAAAGGGACATAATCCGAGTTATCGAGACTACAATTTGTTAGGAGTTGCCTTCTCTTGTATAGAGACACGTTCGGTCTATAATTTCTTGAACGAAGCGTGACCACATCTCCTTATTTGGTAGTACCAGTCAACTATGGTAGATGTCTGAAACCTTTCTTAACGCTTCTTTTCATGACCATAAAAGGCGCGACTGTGTAAGACTTTTATCTCGAATGTTCTTCGAATCGTCTTATTGTGAACGGCAACTCAGAGATTGTCGTTCTGCGCATGTCAAACCGGGAGTTCGTTCTGTGTGTTCCGCCCAGTTGGGGCAGTTTAGAAATGGTTTAAGAAGCGAGCAGACGCAACTGCGTCTTGTGATTCTCTGAGGGAAATACAGTGTCTTAGTGAGTTAGTTAGCTAACTAGACTATTTCCCAGTATTATGCAGCCTGCCTGGAGGCATATGTTCATGGTTGATTTTCCGAAATAAGGTAATTCCTCTTGTATCGAACTTTATGCTATCGTCTAGAGGTTCGTCATTTTGTCGCCTATTTGCTCGCCTGTGTGATGCAAAATGGAGAGGTACTTTGACTAGGATTAAGTCACCGGTATCTGTATACCTGAACTAGTTAAATATATATGGGTCGCTCTAGACCAACAAGACTGTTGTCTGTGTTCCAGGATTCGTTATATCAGAGATCACGTCCAAGTCAGATGGTTAGACTTAGGAACATTATAAAGGTCGAGCTGACCTGTAGCCCATGTATGCTATTCACGTGCAGACAGTGAACGGACTTATTGTATACAACTGATCTGCTAGCATCAGAATGGGAGCATTTATTATTGTTTATGAACATTGAAGATCTGTAGCTGACACTGTTGCAGAAGTTATAGAAATTATTATTATTTATACAGCTTCACGAACTAGCACTCGATGATTGATGAATTTCTGAATCTATTGAACTGTGATGTCTTATGACGCATATATACAACAGCTATCATTGCTGACTACAGAAATTGTTTTCAATGTGCCATATCATCTTGCTGAACTCGTTAACCATGTTGATGTCATAAGTATCATGACTGTTTTGTGGCGTGCAATAAATGAAAGAAACTTATACAACGAAGTTACCCTTTCTATGACTCTACACGTCATGTTGCCTGTGTGATAACCCTGTGAACTGTTCCACTACCACATACACAGCAACATCCTAAATCAGAGAAGACACCTACATCTTACACTTTAACACCAGGTGTCGATAAGGGTGGCAAGTTACCACTTCAGCACAAATCCACCCTTATCAATAGTGTTGAGCTCTTTTGGCCACAGTGGGCTTAACTTTCGTGATGGCGGCAGGCAAGGACTCCTCTGCTCGACTATTCACTGTTTCTGAAGACACCTCACTGGTTACTATAGGGACCCAAGAGTATGCTGTCAGCCTCTGGATTCAGCAAACGCTCAGACCAGGTGCGGCTTCAATAACTAGGACCACAGTCCCTGAAACAAGAAGGATGTACCTCCTACTTCAGAACCAATTTATACTATCTGGCTAGACTGAGCACAATACATCACAAACACAGAGTTCAGAGCTTTAGTTTAACTGCTATCTTCTTCTGAAGCAGCTTACTCCAGTATTAACCTCCCTAACGGTTACTACGCCTCTGCACTTTCAGCTATAATTCCTTCCATGTCATAAGGTAGGTGTCAGTGTACTATGTGGTAATTCCATGTAGTTTGACTTTTCTCCGACACCTTCTGTTCAGGTTGGAGCAATATATATATAGATATAGGCCTTGTCTCATGTTCGCTACTGAACTGCACATATATACAGACATAAATTATCAATGTACATTCAATTTTCATTAAAAAGAGATCAAATATTTCAGCCTACCACAATTCATGGAAATAAACACAGATACGTTGACTAGCAATGAATTCTGGCACAAATACTGGCACAAATTCCCATCTGCTTATGTTCCAGGCTTTTATTTAGCAAAAATATGAGCTGGCTTCAACGCACTGTTGCTTTATCAAGCTTATTTGAACTAGTGGTCTCGAACTAACGCTATCAATTAACTATATTAACAGACCTAACCAATCAGGCCATTTCTACCCCATCGTTTGAAAAAAAGTACTCTTACTTCCGTCTCCCTTGACAACAAAAGATAGCATTTATAGTCCGACTAATCGTGTTTAGCCTTACATATCATTCCATCCAATCAATTCAAATGTAACTTGTGGCCTATTTCCGTACAATGGTGGTTTAAAATTCTGCCACTGAGCGACTCCGAGTTTTTAGGTTGTCTGACACCCTCATTATTTTCTTTTGCCTATAATTTATTAATTCCTGGACTATTTGCGTAACACTTAACATATTCTGTGTCAGCAAGCCCTAAGGAATCCAAATATCTCAATCTAAGGGAGCTAGGTGGCTGCGTTCAAAATGTGCATTTTCTACCACCTCCTGTTCACTTCAATCCCCATGTGGTGTCTGGGTACTGTCATGTTTTCAAACGTAAATCCATCTAATGTCATCTTTCCTAATAAGCGTTTTCCAGGTTTTTTAAAACCTAACTCTGGGAAGGGTAGTGTTTTTATCACTGTCCGTCTGAAAAAAAAGTTATTGCATGTGGCCTTACACGCGTGATAGTAGTAATTGTATATCGCGTTACGCTTGTTGGGGGGTGGCATTAATAGCGAGACGCGTGTTTAGTGTTGCATGCGTTCCTGATTTTCAGCCCTCCCTTCTTTCCATCCTACATCCATCTGTCCATTCGTAGTGTAATTAATTTAGGTCATACGCAGTGTGCCTCTCAATGTTTTTTCTTAGAAATGCAATACCCGTTTTAATGTGTTGTGGAAACGCTTGTATTATGCAGTGGCTTATATTTAACGTGGAAACGTTACAATTTGCAGACGAAGCATAAAACAAAGGGGATTTCGAGTACTGTCATTGTGACAGCACTGTTCTTTACCATTCTTCTTCCTTTTATAGAATTTATTTGTTAGGCTTTACATTTACTTTTTAATTTATATATGTGGATTAGAATTTCTCACGACAGCCGTCACGCCTAGTGGCGTTTTGTAGGGCAGCAACAAACTGTCCCAGTTTTGCTCGGTCGGTGGCCATCTATCGTGCCTTGCCCCAACTCTGGTTCATGCTTTGCATCTCAGCCTCCATTGTTCTCTGCCAGGTTGTCTTTGGTCTGCCTCTCTTTCGCAGTCCTTCTAGGGTCCATAGCAAAGCAGTTCTGGTGATGGTGTCAGGATCCCTTCTGAGGACATGGCCAACCCAGTTCCAGCGTTGTTCTTCTGTGTTTCTCACTGCTGCAGCAATAAGCCCCATGTGTCTATTCAGCTAAAATTATGTCTGTCTCGCACGTCTCTACAGCTTCTGGTGTCAAGGTTTCACACCTTTAGACTTACCGTCACGTGATCGTAGAGCAAAGACACAGCAAAGTCATATGTCCGGGTCATGATATGAGATATAAGACAACAGTATAACGTTGTAGAATTACGCATAATCAATTTGTTTTTCTTGTTGCTTATATCACCCTATTGTCTCCCATTGTATTAGTCATTACCGTTATCGTCATCATCAGGCATCATTGCTACTATCATCATCTTAACTGTCATCTTAAATGTCAAAAAAACATCATGTTTACCATCATTATCAGTGGAATCATCGTAAATATTCACATCAGCACTGAGATGCACACTTTATTAACATTTCATTCATGCTTTTATTTATTTTTTACTTTGTTTTTTCACTTTTCTTTCACTGAGTCATTTAGCAACATCATTTGTGACTCTATCATATCCTTGAGATTTTTTTTCTTTCAGGTGTCCTAATGCATCTTCTAGTTCTTGCAGTGTAAATTTAGTCATCATGTCTTCCTTGGCTACATTTGGTGTGTGTTCGTTTAATTTAAAAATGGCATAAGGAACACCCAGAGTCCGATACTGCAGAACCATACTACGATATATTACAAAGAAGGGACCATTGATAATTTTCAGACTTAGGACTGGCCATTACAGACTCAAATACCACCCTTACAACAAACTGAAAATCCCAACAACAGATAAGTCCACATGGAGGACAAACAAACAGCAGAACACATACCCCAAAACTGTCGGTTCCACGAGAGTAGCACGGTGGCAGCATGTCCCTGTCCAACCGCTGAGGAAGAAACTTTTAAACAAATAAAGAGGGGAAACCCGAGGCTTGTAAAACAGTAAAACAGTAAATATGACATACATAAAGGTATGTTTCATGGTGATGAGAAAAGCCTTAGACCGGACTTCTAGCTTTACCGTTAAAAAAAATAAATATATGACAGCGAAAGAAGAAGAAGAAGAACTGATTCATTGAAAGAACTGGATAAACGGAGAACTTTATAACAAGGTGTATCTCAGTGTAGACTCCAAGAACGTGTGAATAATGATGGCGGTCAGTGCAGCACCTCGAGATTTGGCGTTAATCTGTTTGTTAATATTGTAATACACTTGTTCTATGTATGTACGTAATCTATGTTGTAAGTATAATTACTTTGTTGTAACGAATAAGAGCCGTGGCAGCATTTTTTAATACCAGGGTCGACCCAGCCTCATGAATTGGGTACCAGAGCGACTCTGGGAAGGTTAAGGCGCCGGCGAGATTCTGACTACCAGTGGCGTCACTAGGGTTGGTGTCACCCAGTGCGGTAACTCATGGTGTGACCCCCATGGACCTCCTCCCGTACCAGGCCATACAGAATCCTTAGTAATGTTTTTTGTACTAATGTTACTCGTAAATCGTAATTCCCCTATATCACTGAATGTAATGGCAATAGTAGTGACATAAGCAACTAGCAACTTTAAAATTACACCTTTAAATTACAATATCATACGCACAGCCTAAGTGTATTTACATTTACATAGTTTCATGCGGTTACAGTGAAAATTCGGTAAATTAGCATAGAGTTTTAGCCTTGCAGTTATATTTATACAGTACATGTAAGCTGGGCTAACGAAAAATGTTTTTGTGGTTATAACTAACTACAGGGATATTTTTATTAAAAATAATACATTTCTGCTGAAACACTGCTCAAACATTTTATAGACAGTCATTTTGGTGTCACCCCCTCTGATGGTGTCACCAGGTGCGGTCCGCACTCCCTAGTGACGCCATTGCTGACTACATCACCCCTAGCGTGGTCTGTAAATACAGAAATAATAATTAAAGAAACTAATCAAAATAACGTACAATTAATAAAAATCAACAAACATTCTGACAGGACACCGAATATATCTGATGAATTCTCAAGATAGTATGAAAAAGTAAAATAAACGATTCTACTGTATACCCACTTCCCCTTCAACCCCTGATTTCTAAGCACTTCCAATCTGTTGTATAATTCTATCAGCTGTCTTTTTCCTGGCCTGGTTCCATTCTAGTCCTCGGTCCTTCAAAGATTGTCTAATGTTGTCCTCCCAGCGGACTCTGGGTCGTCCTGGAGGTCTGGATCCCTGACTCTTTGTTTCCCATGCTTGTCGTGGTAGCCGATCTTCTCCCATTCTGCAGACATGGCCAAACCATCTTAGTTGGGACTGTTCTATTTGGGTCTGCAGCGGATGGGATTTTAGGCCTTGACGGATCGTCTGGTTGCGGACCATGTCTCTTCTTGTTACTTCAACCACTTTCCTCAGATACCTCATTTCTGAGGTTTGGATCTGGCTTTTGTGGGCTGTAGTCATTGCCCACGACTCGCATCCATATGTCAAGACTGGGACATAGGTGGAGCGGTATACAGCCATCTTCGTTTTCTTACCAACCTCTTTCTTGCTGAGGAATCCACGATTTATGGCCTGAAAAAGTCTCCCAGCCGCTGCTTTTCGAGTGGCCATTATTAATAGCAAAAATAGTAACACTTATTAGAGAATAACACAACAACTAAGAAGATACAGACTTTCATAAATGATGCTGGCGTCGAACAGAAGGATTCAAATGGTATGCCAAGATCAATAGTGTGGAATCAGACAAGCACCTGTGGAACATAAACAGCATATGGCTAATTCTCTCCACGAAAAATGTTTGGAGATGCTGTCTTAAGTTGATATTGGTGCAACAACAACAGTAATTGTCGCTGGGGACGGGCTATGAAATGTTATCAAGAAGGTCTCCAGAAATTGGCTCGTTAAGACAGAAAGAGACCTATTCGATATAAGGACAAGAAGAATAGAATGTGAATGCTTTCCACTAGATGATAGTGTTTTATAGTAAATTATGGAAAATGTTCTATTTTCCCACGACCTTAGCGTCTGCCCCTAGATCTCGAGAAAATAGAGCCCACACTCTCATACGAACTAGATAATGATAAAACGGTTATTGGGTTTATTAATTAAATATGTATACATATAGGGTTAATAGAGAAATAAAAAGTGAAAGACAATTCACACACACACACACACACACACACACACACACACACACACACACACACACACACACACACACACACACACACGCACGCGCACACACACACACACACACACACACACACACACACAGAGAGAGAGAGAGAGAGAGAGAGAGAGAGAGAGAGAGAGATGAGATATAAATAATGTAGTTAGTTAACTATGAGAATGAAACTATGTGAAGAGTGAAGTAAGGATGTGATATATTGAGTGTTACCACACTGATGTCCAATCTACACTGTCTATGTGTCTCTTAATGCTTCTCCACTGTATGATGATACACAGGTATGTATAGACTGTCCAAGTTAAGTGTATGGTATGTTGCGTGGGTTATCTCCAAGACGAGGACGTACTGATGAAAACTACTGCAGTAATGAGAACTTTGACGATATACAGTCCTTCAATCGTTTGACAATCTCTCTCTAGTGTTGACAACCCGTTGACACTTGTCTCAGAAAAAAGGACGGAGGTCTGATCTCTGAAAGGCACTGGCTAGACTGAAGCTCTTCACGAAATGATCTTGGTATTAGACTTATCAATTTGAGTATGTACTCTCGATTCATAAAATATGCTTTGGAGTGAGTTGAACTTGCTAGCTGTATATGCGACTCAACTTGAAATATGAAATCCTGATTCATAAAATATGCTTTGGAGAGAGTTAACTTGATGTAAATATGAGAATCAACTTGTGCGTTCTTTAGCTTGACTCAGGCGGTAAGCTGCTGAGTGAGTCGAACGTGATGTAAATATGAGAATCAACTTCTGAGCACTTTATAAGCAGGCGAATAAAATGGCTGCGCATCCACCGTTTAAAAACGTGGGCGAGAAATATTCCCTTTAACTTAGGAAGTGAAGTGATGTCCTATTTTGTCAAGTCTGCTCTACAGACATACACTTTACTAGCTTCCTTCCGGTTAGACGCCAAACAAATAATGTGTAGACTCAGATTTCTGATGGACGGAAGACACACAAAGTGACATCGTAAGTTTCACATCTAATATCAGTGGTTGATTTTCTCTTATAATAATCCCCACAATGATCTCTCTGTTCTTAATTCTCTGGCAATGATTATGGATGACACGAGGCGATGAACTAACAATCTAGATGAAGGATGAACTATGAATTACCTCCTATCCTATCATACTAGAGGAAAAATCTTTTGTTTAATTAATAATTTACGAGAATAATTAATTTAACAACTATCTTTCGCACATTTATCTATGAGGCTAAGTGCAAAAATAAATCTTACTTAATGAATAAGAAAAAAGCATTAATAATTGGTATACGATTTACTTACCTCCTTTTCCATTTGAAAATTCCTTAAGAACACTAAAAACAACACAGATATGAATTAATTATCCACTCTGATTATATCTCTGGGTGCCAATGTGTTCCGATCTTGTGTCACGTTTTTTACCACTAGTTGAACCTGCAAAATATGACCAGGGTATGGTATCTGTGGTTTATAACGAAGATGCCCCTCTGATGTTGACTGACCACTGTTGATCAGACTCCTCGATTCGACAATATTGTCTTGAGGCTGTGGTCACTCAAAAGGGGATACGTCGTACAACCATATGTGGCCGTATGACCTACCACCATAGCACTTATTCGTGCTAGAGTCTAAACATATAGAAACTATCATACACTATTATAGAAAACCAGCAAGTAAGATTTTTTCTACACATAAAAATAAAGAAAAATAAAAGAAAAAATACACGTCACACACTGAGAGCAGGGTGAAGAGAGGTGAAGTTGTAACTAGCTCAGCTTTGACATAACCCACGCTGCGAATTGGCGGGAGTTACCATGGTGATTCAGTGACGTACACAGGGACAGCCTTGCTCCCTGTGAGATAATAGGATGGAATGACCAATAAAAAAGGACATAGAGAAAAGCCTTAACCAATAGAAAGTGGCCAGCTACCCCGGGCACCACGAAGCCGGCAGAAAGATAATTTTTAGCAAGTTAGTTGGAAGGAGTTGAGCAAAGCGTTAAGACGCGTATTTGACCGTCTTGCTCCTACGTAGAGATATTAGATCTAAATGTGTTATGATTCAATACTCTTCAATTGTACCTGCAGTTGCAGAACGAGATATCAATTTTATATGGATGAAATCCATACATGCAGATGTTGTAAGTGGTATTTCCACGTAAGTAGACATGAGACTTGTATCGCTTTTTATTTCAGCCCAGCTCGTCTGATTTTTAAATGTCGCAATTATGCATATAACAAAGTTGAAGGGTTATAATGAACGAAACCCAAGACTATAAGGATCTTGAAAAGAAACTAAAAGTTGTAAAGATATCTACAAAAGAGATATGTAACCCAGAGATAATCATCAATAGGAACTCAAAGGATATTGACGAGGTGGACGAATATTATACCCCTCCATGGATACAAATAAAAGAAGGGAAATATATAGTACACGTTGAACCTGTGGGATGTCTTGAATCGAATGCTTGATCAGTATTGTAACATTTACTGTTGGATTATTGTTATGCCAGTTGCTGTTAAAAATAAAATTCATTTTAACTGACCAAGCTGTTGAAAATTCCTTACATGTTGGAAAAATTAGAGAATGCAAGATTGAATTATGCATACCACTATTCTCTCCTAATTATAACAACTAACAAGAGGAACGAACGGACTGGCGCTCTTTACATAAACCAAGAAAGCAAAAACTCTGGCGGAATTTAAGCCAGTCAAGATCAAACTTGGGATAGGATTTAAAATATACAGAAAAGAAATTAAAAAAAAAACTATTAGTTACACGCTTCACCCCACGGTAACATAATGGTAAATTTGGTGCCTTACCCAGGCCACACTGCACCCCACGGTCACACATACAATCAATTAAGAATTTTAACATAAATTAAAGACATGTTCCAAACCCAGTCACGATTACTCCCCTTTGACTTAGCGTTATGCCAAAGTTAGCCAAATTCTTTCCCTTTCAATATATCGACAAAATGTACCGAAATAAAAGACAAGAATGAAAAAGAGAATACGAACTCTTTGAGCACAGCACCCATAAGCAAAGCCCTAAACAGGACTGTAAGAGTTTATTTCTAGCTTTGGTCAGTCCTAACAAGGGCTTCCAGCTGAGCCAATGCTGTTCAGGACGTAAGGTATATAGTGGTGTAAGCCATCTTCCTTCGGGCACAAAGTATAGACATGAGAATGTATGTGAAGTATAAAATTAATTTTAAATATTCATCAATTTTAAATATACATTAATTAATTAACATATTTTGTAAGCTTAACGATATGTACAGACATTCCCTCACACAAAGTTGTACTTCCAAATCTGCGGCTGTTTGAAGCTTCGATCTACAAATCGCTCACAATAGCGATCAGTTGTGGCTTCTTCTCAGTTATCTTGTTTTGTTGTAAGTAGGCTTCTAATTATAAGAGTTAGCCCTCTGGATATTTTCTCAGCAGTGTCAACTCTTTAAGTGATTTCGGGAAGTAAGGAACTGTGTCTGAGACGGGGCTTATATACCTAATGTCAGGTCTAACCCTTGCTTTGTCAGAGGTCTGTGCCTGAGTTCACTTTTCCTCTTGTAAACTTTCGTCGGATTTCAATGCTGTTGTGCGAATTTGCCGACAAAATCATAATTTCCTCGTCAAATACCAAGAAAAATGATTTCCGCTGTCATAGTTACAAGTATTTGTAGTTGAAGTTCAAATCCCAAAAGAAATATCCTGCTCGGGGCATTAACCATAACGTTATAGCAGAATTTATGTTGTGCAGTTCATAGTTTGTCATAAAGACACTAGTTCACGTGCCAGTTCCAAAGTGCCTTGCCCATGTTATGACAGTCATCATGACAACAATTAAAAAATAACAATAACAGTATTTGTTATCACGACAAGGTTCCAAAGGTTGTTACAGCCGGGAGTTGAAGTGAGGATAAGCTCTCACTGCAGATAAAATACTTCTATGGCACGCGCCTCAAGCAGCCTCTGACAACCAAGTCCAGCTCCCGGCCTTCACGTGTGGCCAAATTTGAGCCCGGCGGAACTGTTTCCACTGACGGGAGAAGGGGTAAAGGCGAGCAACTGGCGCCTTAAAACCAGCAGCTTCGGGCTGATAGGGCTCGTGATCCTTGGTTGGTAGCTTATCTAAGAGAAGGAACTCTGAATTCAAACCACCGCTGCCTTGTGGGAATATCCATTTATGGAATTGGATTCGGGAGTAAACCCTGAGGATAAATCCGGAGTCGGAGTCCCTAAGGCAGTCTAATGTCGATTCGACATTATTCTGGCAACTCCTGCGACGTGGCTGGTACCAAACTGTATCGGCTACTGCCGTTCCTTTGGATCTACCGGCTGTGTGGAGAGGGGGAACATGCTGCATGGGCAACCGCGTGATCTCCATATAACTGTGCCCAAGCTCGCGCCCTGGAGAGGACACTCCAGCTTCACCCTATAGGTGTCGGCAAAACACGGGAAGTAGCAGTTACCGGTTATAAGCATTTTGCCCAGTTGGCGTAGGGCATGGCACCAGGGGCTACTTCCGACAGTGGGAGAGGTTCGAGGATCTCACTGGACAGCTACCGCCCGCTTCAAGCTGGGCAGCCCCCCGTCAATAAGGTGTTGTCACGCCACTGTCTGCTTTCCCCATGGGTGCACGGGGATTAGGGTCAAACCCGAACTGTGGACAGAAAATTTTGCACCAAGCAATTATCCTAATAATAGAAATAAGCAAACTCTCAGATTGGGATGCTGGAACGTCCGGAATATGTTGACTGGACTATCTGAAAACCTACAAGACGTAAACGATGTAAGGAAGACAGCCATAATTAATGATGAGCTTAAACGACTTCAGGTGGATATAGCTGCACTTCAGGAAACGCGCCTGGCGGGCTCTGGAACGGTGAGCGAGAAGGACTACACATTTTATTGGCAAAGGAAAGATCTTAATAAAACTAGAGAACACGGAGTAGATTTTGCGGTCAAAAAATCGCTAACTAAAATGGTTGAACCAGGTGAGAATGGATCAGAACGCCTGTTAACGCTCCGCCTGCAAACTAGCACAGGTCCCATCACCCTTGTCAGTGTGTATGCTCCTACTTTTGTACTCTGCCTCATAAGCTAAAGATGAGTTCTATGAGAATCTAGCAGCAGTCATCAAAAGCATACCTAGGCAAGAACAGCTTGTTCTCCTTGGTGACATTAACGCTAGAGGATGTTTCATGGCCTTCATGTCTGTGTAGGTTTGGTATTGGCAAGATGAATGAAAATGGACAACGGCTCTTAGAGTTGTGTATCCACCATGACCTCTGCGTGGCCAACACCTACTTTCAGTCAAAACCCCAGCATAAGGTGCCATGGAGACACCCACAGCACTTGCCACCTTTGGTAAGAAAACGGCAAAGTCAAATGACTGGTTTGATGCTTCATCAGATGTGATGGCACCTGTCATTGAAGCTAAGCGCAGTGCTACGAATGAATACAAACGTTCACCGAGTGCCAGAACCCTACAGATCCTGAAGGCTACGAGAAGCAAAGTTCAACAAACTGCTCGACGCTGTGCAAATGACTATTGGCTCCAGCTCAGTGAGAGCATCCAGATCGCAGCGCAAACAGGCAACATTAGACAAATGTATGACGGTATAAAGAAAGCACTTGGCCCCCAAAAAAGTAAGACGGCACCGCTAAAAACCATCAACGGAGAGAAGCTAACCGATAAGGGTAGGCAGATGGAGAGGTGAGTTGAGCACTACTCTGAGCTTTACGCTAGACAAAATACCGTTACACCTGCAGCCCTTGATGCTGTCAAATGTCTGCCAACTATGGAGGAGCTGGATGCCGAACCAACATTAGAGGAACTCAGCAAGGCCATTGATAGCTTGGCCTCTGGCAAAGCACCAGGCAGTGACGGGATTCCTCCTGCTTTAATCAAATGCTGTAAGAACACGCTATTACATCCCCTGCATAGGATGCTGTGCCAGTGCTGGGAAGAGACAACTATTCCTCAAGACATGCGAGATGCCAAGATTGTAACACTGTATAAAAATAGACAGAAGTGATTGCAATAACTACAGAGGCATCTCTCTTATTAGTATTGTTGGTAAGGTGTTTGCCAAAGTCATCTTAATGCGACTATACAAGTTAGCTGAGCCCATATATCCAGAGTCACAGTGTGGCTTCCGAGCTGGTAGATCAACAACAGACATGATCTTCTCTCTCCGCCAGCTCCAGGAAAAATCAAGAGAGCAGAAAAGGCCTTTATATATCGCCTTTATAGACCTCACAAAAGCGTTTGACCTGGTTAGTAGGGATGGACTCTTCAAAATCCTCCTGAAAATAGAACGCCCTTCTAAAATGCTGGAAATGATAAAGTCATTCCATGACGACATGAAAGGAACAGTCCAATATACTGGAAGCACATCACAGCCCTTTGACATACGTAGTGGCGTTAAACAAGGCTGTGTTCTGGCTCCGACCCTCTTCGGGATCTTCTTTGCCTTACTCTTGAAACATGCTTTCAGAGATGCAACTGAAGGAATATGCCTTCACACTAGGTCAGATGGCCGTCTGTTTAATCTTTCAAGGCTGAAGGCAAAAACAAAAATCAGAAGGGTCACTATAAGAGACTTGTTGTTCGCTGATGTTGCTGCAGTCGTCACTCAAAGCCAACAGGAGCTTCAGAGCTTGATGAATCGCTTCACTAAAGCATGCAAATGACTTTGGCCTCACAATAAGTCTAAAGAAAACGAATGTGCTGAGTCAGGATGTGGGTGCTGCACCAGTTATCACTATCGATAACTATGAATTGGCAGTGGTGCACCACTTCACATACCTCTGGTCTACCATCAATGACAAACTCTCACTGAACACAGAAATCGACAGCCGCATTGGCAAAGCTGCAGCTACCTTTGTCCGCCTCACATCGCGTGTTTGGGGAAACTCCAAACTCACAACGAAGACCAAAGCTGCGGTATATAACGCCTGCGTCACTAGCCCACTCCTATATGGCAGCGAGACCTGGACGACCTATGCTAAGCAAGAAAGAAGGCTCAATACCTTCCATTTACGGTGTCTACGCCACATCCTCGGCATCTCGTGGAAAGATAAAGTGACTAATGTCGAGGTGTTGTCACGTGCTGGCCTTCAAAGTATGTATACACTGCTTAGACAGCGCAGACTACGGTGGCTTGGCCATGTTCGCCGCATGGAAGATGGTCGCATTCCAAAAGATATATTTTACGGACAATTAGCAGATGGCAAGAGAGCAGCTGGGCGACCACAGCTGAGGTTCAAAGATGTGTGCAAGAGAGATATTAGGGCACTGGACATGGATCCAGCAACATGGGAGGATGAAGCTGCCGATCGCACTAAGTGGCGATGCTATTTACGGCGCCACCACAGATTGGGCGAAAAGAGGCTCACACAACAAGCAGAGGAGGGGAGAAAACGTCGAAAGGAGCACCAGGAAAATAAGCAGCTGAGGGCTGCCACCTCAGGGGCGCATTCCCATAATCAGTTATGACTGAAGGGGCTATTATAATTATTACCATGACAACAACAATAACAAACATAGCAATAATAGTAACCGTTACCATGACATAATTGACAAACATAACAATAACAGTAATAGTCACCATGATAGCAATTACAATAACAGTAATAGTCACTATGACTGCAAGAACAATTATAGTAATAGTCATCATGACCTCAATAACAATAACAGTAAAAGTAACCATATTAGCAACAACAATAATAGACATCACGTCAGGAATAACAGCAACTGCAAAATTAGTAATAGTCAGTATGGCAGGAATAACAATTGCACTATAAAAAGTGACGCAACAGTAGCAAGAACAACGAAAATAACATCAACAACTACAATAACACCCAACTATAATAACAGTTATATAACAATTCAACGAACACTAGCAAAACAAACAAAAACAAACAAGCTAATCATAGCAACAACAACAACAACAACGCAAGAAATAACTTCCTAAAACATATTGCCCTCATCCGTTCTCGTCTATGACGCTAGTCAGACGAGGTGAACATAGATCGATACTCCGTGCGTGCTCACATAATGACGGTTGTCTCCATAAAACCGAATCGATACGGAGAATATGACTGGCACTCTCCGTCACGGAAGCCATCATGAGGATCTGGCGTGTTATTATTATTTCTATAAATGTATCATGATTATCATCTCGGCCGTCCAGAACTGAACTTCGTTTTGCCGTCGGCTAAACGGTGTGTATGTTTCTGGAATGGTTTCAGATTTCTGGAGCGGGCAGTCATCTATTCTTAAATTCGATAAATAAGAGCTTTTATTTTTCTGTTTCTTACTTAATAAAAGAACTAAAAGTAGATTATAACGAGAGCAAAAAAAAAAAAGTATTTCAAGAACTAAGGTCCCTCTAAAATACATCATCATCAGGTGCCATCTTCGCAATGAAGGTCGGCTGCAATGGATCTCCAACGCCTTCTGTCTCTTTGTCTTGATGGTTCACTCTGATAGACTCTTTCCTGTCTCTTGTCTAGATGGTGCACTCTGATAGACTCTTTCCTGTCTCTTGTCTTGATGGTGCACTCTGATAGACTCTTTCCTGTCCATCTCTTGTCTTGATGGTGCACTCTGATAGACTCTTTCCTGTCCATCTCTTGTCTTGATGGTGCACTCTGATAGACGCTTTCCTGGCCATCTCTTGTCTTGATGGTGCACTCTGATAAACTCTTTCCTGTCCATCTCTTGATGTTATCTTCCCACTTATGGCGTTGTCTTCCCATTGCACATTTGCCTTCAACTCTTCCTTCTCTTGTGGTCTTCGGCTTCATTGCATTCTTTAGCACATAAGAGGTGAGGCCCCAGTCTCTTCCACGGTGTCCAGCCGTTGTATTTTTCGATGTCCAACATGCCTTTAGTGCGCCACACATTTTATTGTTTCGTTTTGTGAGCCGTTAATCTTTTTAGATACACGTGCAATTAAGTATCAAAAGTAAGAAAACGAATTAGAAGAGACAAAAGGACATACTCTGATGAATTTGACAAGAGAGGTAGATTAAGCTGCAGCAACAACAAGAGAGGTAGATTAAGCTGCAGCAACAACAAGAGAGGTAGATTAAGCTGCAGCAACAACAAGAGAGGCAGATTAAGCTGCAGCAACAACAAGAGAGGTAGATTAGGCTGCAGCAAGAATAAGTGAGGTAGATTAAGCTGCAGCAACAAACAAAAAATTAATTAATTAATTAATTTAAAAAATGTTATCTCTTGTAAGGGATCGGTTATCTGTACACTTATTCATCTCATCAAGAAGCATAGGTTTTCAACATGCCAATCTTCCTGTCCTGTGCCGTCCACTCAGAGTCTCTCCATGACTTCTTTAATACTTTTATTTTCATTCTCGAAGTTCTCATCTACGCTCACATTTTTTCAGTCTTCCTCAAGATTTCTTACTCTGAAGATTCCCCATAAAAAAAAAAATGGTTTAATGCTATTAATAGAATTCCTCAGTGTGTGTGTTCTATCCATCTCCAGTGTCGTCATCTCTTGTCCCACTAGGAACTGTCTTTTTTTTTTTTTTAAATCAGTTCCGCATTGGTGGTCTTGTCACACTATTAACAAACCCACTTCTACGCGAACACCTGTTCATGAACGTCTGTAACTTCTGGGTTTTTTTTTTTTTTTTTGGTTTTGTTTTTAGCTTTTGTTTCTATGTTTAAAAACCACACATTAAGAACTGATCTGACATTTAAGCGTTCTGTGCAGAAATACATAGACACATATACACAAACACTCACACAAGGCTCACAGATAAATAGAACAACATAAACTGACTTATCGCGGGCAAGACTGTAAAATTGCTTAGCATCATAAAAGAGCAGACGTAGGAATAGATTTTGCTGAACTTCCACTTAGCCGACTTCAACAGAGTCCCTCAGACATCCAGACAGCATTAAATTAGTTACAAGTTCACTGTTAAAGAGGAAACGGGGAGGGGAAAAAAATAAATCCGCGAAGTTCTACGAGATGGGAAAGCTGCGGGTCCAGTTGACATTCGGATAGTGGCCGTCAAAATAAACACAGACACCTCAGCTAAGTTACAGAGATTTTACAAAATACTTTGTACAGTCTGGGAGTGTTGCAGGTCGATTGTTCAGTTGTTGTGGGTCGATTTCTTCTTAATTCTAGTTGAAGGTATATACCTTGCTTGATTATTATTATCCAATTGAGGGTCAACATAAATTGTCTCATTGATTAATACATGTCCAAGAAACCTCGGTTCCGTATGAACCTAATTACCATTAGTATTAACTTCTTATGAAAGAGAGTTCATCAGGCATAACAACAAGCAACAATGTAAGTTGAAGCAACCAACCGCAACATGATTAACGTGGGTAAGTCCTTTGGTTGAGTCCACAAGTCCAACATTTATTGACGATAACACATCACACGTATTATTCATTACAAGCATACATCTGCAATTAAATACATTTGAATCCATATGATATTCTCAGTCCGTGTCCAGTAAATGAGTTAGTATAGGCAGAACAGCATAGCTATATGCACGCGCGGTTGGGGATTCCAACAGCCGACAGTGAGCGTATGAGTCTGACGAATATAATAATATGGACTGGTTAATAATCTTTCCTTGAAGTCGGTTATATACTAACCTTATTATCTTATTTCCTTCACATAACTTTGGACTGACCCCTGAGTCCTTACTTCGAAGTAATTATACATCTATGTGGCAATACAATGCCCAACACTGGACGGATATAGGACGCGTCTTCACAGCTTGACGGTCAACGTAAAAAGGGTCTCGTATCTAAGTCACGGTGCGTGACCTATCAACGCTAACACGTCATAAATCGATCGTGTACATCGCGTTCAGTAATCCGTGAATTCTTAACATTAAATTATATTAAATGCTGTGACCCTAGAAATAGCACACTGCCAACCATAGCAGACGACTTCAATAAAATACCGTAACAATTCCCTGCCCGCCGGGGAAAACAAAATCCATTAGATAGTTTTTTTAAAAACTATCTTACTCAACACATATGAAAAAATTTAACAAAAACCGAAATATGGCCTACGATGTTCTGTCTAGAACAGTGTCGTGGTCATGTCGATAATATATCAGTCATGTAATATATTAACAGTCATGCTATACATTCAAATTAAATTACCCCCCAAAAAATAGTCAACAGCCGTCAAATAATTAACTCATTAATTAACGTAAGTGTTAACTAAGTGAGAAAGTGAGATGTCATGAAATTATTATAACCAATTAAAATTAAACTAATTATTCATAGTATATGTGTAAGGAATCAAGTTATTGAAAATCTAATTAACGAAAGTGAAAGAAGATGTCATAAGAAAAAGACAAAATGAGGAGTAAAGACAAATAAAGTGCAGAAAAAAATAAGGTATAAAATCAGTAGGTGGTGTTTTTGAGATTAAATATGTGCGTAGAGTAATTACTAACTACTTAACTTAAATAAAAAAATAATAATATATTATATAATTATCACATTCATAATTACATCTAAGAATATTATCTAAGAATTGTGTGAGATTCATTTGTTTTCTTTCTTACATTTTTTTCATATTTCGTTTTCATATTTTTTTTCTCACATTTCAATTCAATTTTATTTCTTTATTAATTCAATCAATAAGTAGTAACTAAGTAATCTTGGATATGAAGATCCAGACGTCGTTATTTTCCTGAAGAATTTTCGGAAAGTTCTATTAGAAAACTGTTCAAATGTTCCGATCCTGAATGAATATAATGTTCATTATGTTCAAATAGTCATGTCACATAACGAAATTTGTCCAACTAGACTTCAGATATTCTATCCAACTATCGTGTGACCAGTTGTATTAGGAATGGACACAAGCCAAAGTCCACGTGTAAATATGAACAATATGTCTCTTGCTTTCATTAATTTCGTTTGACGAACGTCTCTATTGTTTGTTTCTCTGAATAATCGTTGACGTTTCATTCATAGGTCGATAATTCGTTGATCGGATTCTGTCTCTTGGGATGATTACTTTTGTCCATTTATTTTGAAGACTATCAGCATTCATGAATCGTCTTCCGGAGGATTTCTTGAGAGAACGTCGGCCACGATGTTTTCTGTACCCGATATGTATTCAATGGTGAATTCGTAAGGTTGTAGGAGGATAGCAAACCTCGTAAGTTTTGGGCTTTTGTGATTAGAGCGACGTAACGATGCCACTGCCTTCTGATCCGTTTGGATCACGAAGGGAGCACCCAGTAAAAACTTTTCCAGTTTATTAATTGCCCAAACGACAGCTAACAACTCTTTATCCACCGTCGAATATTTGGTTTACGGTGTCTTGAGTTTGCGTGAGATATAAAGAGTCGGGTGTAGTATATCGTCGTGACATTGGAGCAGACAAGCGCCAATCCCGCAATTACTAGCATCTGTACGGAGAATAAACTTTTTAGAAGCATCAGGTAGTCTCAAAATAGGTGGGTGTGAAAAAATGGTTAAGATTTTAAGAAATGTTTTGTCGCATTCGTCAGTCCATGTCACCTTTAACGGCATGTCTTTTTTTTAGCAATGATGACAAGACAGCCGTGATGGATGACAAATTAGGTACAAATCTGCTGTAGTATTGGACTAACCCTAATAAGCTCTTAACCTGCTTCTTCGTTTGAGGAACTGATAAGTTTAAAATTTTGGACACCGTACTAGGAACCGTTTGAATACGTCCCGCTCCAATAATATGTCCCAGGAAGGTTATCTCCTGATACGCATTTTGTATTTTCGTAGGTTTAGCGGTTAAGTGATTATCCCTTAGTATTTCTAAAACACATCTAAGCCCCGAAAAATGTTCCTCAAATGACGAACTAAATAAGCATATGTCGTCAATGTATGTAATAATGTCTGGTCTACCTGATAAAATTCTTCGCATCATACGAATAAAGGTAGCTGGAGCGTTCACAAGCCCAAAAGGCGTCACATTCTACTGGTAGAGACCTTGTGGAGTGGAAACGCTGTGTAATATTTAGCTTTTTCGGTTAATGGTATCTGCCAGTAACCTTTAGTTAAGTCTATCTTAGTGAACATTGTTGCGTTGGATAGCCGAGGAAGTAAATCGTCGAGAAGTGGATGTGGTTCACTATCAACTACGGTTTGTGCATTTAATTTTCTATAGTCAACGCATAACCTAATGTTGTTGTCCTTCTTTCGAACAATGACTAATGGAGACGAAAATGGAGAGGTACTAGTCTCAATGATTCCCAGAGACAACATCTGCTCAAGGTCTTGAGTTGTTTTACTAAGAAAATGTAGTGGGACAGAATAGGGATGTACACGGATTGGTGAATCATCATTAAGAATAATGTCGTGAGAGATCGCTGATGTGCGACCAGGTACGTCTGTCAGCACATCTTGGAATGATTGTAAGAGATCAGCAATCTTCTGATGCTGTTGTGGTGTAACCGAAGAAGAGATGGTTACATCCCGCCAATATTCAGTAGGTTGTACTATCGGTACAGGTAACGCCATCTGTACCTCAGGAAAAGAAGATTCTTCTTCCTGAATTACTGAAAGATTAGAAGGACAGGTAGGTACTGTGTCATCTAGTTCGTGAAAAATAGATTGTAGGTTTTCTGGACGAGTATGAAATTGTTTAAGCATATTTATATGATATACTTTTCTATGTCCCTTAATATCTAGGACATAGTCGACATCAGAAATCTTATCTATAACCTGGTAAGGACCATTCCATGATACAAGTAGTTTATTGTCATTATGTGGTAGTAAAACATAAGCCTGATCTCCTGGAAATAATTGACGTAATCGTCTAGTTCTATTTTGCAGAGTCCGAGCTTTCGCAGCCTCAGAAGAAGCTGTTGCCATCTGGCAAGATTCAATAATGTTATTACGGAGATTAATTACATACTCGTATGATGACTGGATATCCTGAGTCATCTCGGCGTCAATCAATAAATCTTTTATTAGTCCCATAGGACCTCTTGGTGGAGCACCAAAAACTAATTGGAATGGAGAGAAGCCAGTTTGTTCATATGGCACTTCTCGATAGGCGAACAGCACAGCTGGGAGTGCTCTGTCCCAGTCCTGTGGGTGTTTAACCGTAACCTTATGCAATATTTGTTTAAGTGTACGGTTAAGTCTTTCTACTGCACCATTACTCATAGGATGATAAATACTACTGAGATTCCTATCTATGTTCCAGGTCTTCATTACTTCCGTCATAGTATCGGATATGAATTGAGATCCATGGTCTGATAATAGTTTCCTAGGGAAACCTACCCTAGAAAAGATAAGATGAAGTGCATCAGCTACATCTGCTGTAGTGGTGGTCTTCAATGGGATGGCTTCTGGCCATCGTGTGCATAAATCAATGCAAGTGAGAACAAATCTATGTCCTCTGGCCGAAGGTAAGAGTGGACCAATGATATCAATGGCCATTTTGTCAAAAGGTCTTACCGATATATCACAAGCCTGAATAGGAGCCGCGTGAAACGCTCCACGTGATTTAACTTCCTGGCATATAGTACAAGAGCGTACATACTGTGATATATCTCGTGACACTCCTGGCCAAAATAATGACGATAATACTCAAGAACGTGTCCGAGTATATCCTATGTGACCTGCGCACTTGGAATCATGTGCGTGTTGAAGAATATAACGTTTAAATGCAAAAGGTACCATGACTTGTTGCTTTACTTGAGACTTATCCATAAAGCACCTGATCAATATATCATTTTTTATTGTAAACCAATGTTTGTTCTTATTGTTAGAGGTAAGATTATCAAAACTGTTGACCAGAGCAAAAATTTTTTTAAAAGATTTGTCTTCCTTCTGTTTGCTTGCAAAAGAAGCTATGTCAATAGGAGAATGAACATCACTATCTTCCTGTTCGTATGGTTCCACCTTATCAGTGTCGATACTCTCTACTAGTTTCGTCTGAGCTCTAGTTGTCACTGCATTCCCAATGTATAGATTGTTTTTTTCCCCATTCAATAATTTCTTCAGGGGAGCAATCTTTGCTGCCATGAATGCGACCAACCATAAGATCTGCAATAGGATTTTTCAACATGCATACCTTAACATTACCTGTGAAAAAGGTGTGTTAACATGTATTCTAGCAGTGGGGTAGCATTCTAAGATTCCACCAAATGTCATGCACCTGACATATTCCCCTGTTGCACAACTTGGATGGATCAATGATTGTCGAACTCCAATAGTTGTGGATCCGGAATCTCTCAAAATAGAGACGATAGACCCATTTACTATCCCTCTGTTAAATATAAGAGAGCCTGTTCCATCGTTAGCCGCTAGACCAACTTCTGGGAGGATGTGTCCGCAATTTAATACAGTCTCCTTTGCCTTCTGAAATACAAGATTACATTCTGGGCAACTATTTGCCACGTTATAATTCATAGCATAACATGTAGCAGAAGATTGTATTACTTTATCGTTTTGTGGAACATCTGGGGTTGTATTACACTGACAAACAACATTTTTCTTTCTTATATAAGCATAAGTGTTCTTAGGTCAGTTTCTTGCGCTGATTTCAAATCTGAAATCCGTTTATCTCTATCACGTCGGGTTCTTAAGATATTTGTGAATAAATATATTTTTGGGAAACCATTATTTGCTCCGTTTCATTTTTACTATATAACTTATTAAAAATTAATAAAAAGCAACATAATTCTACTTTTTATACTGCTAAAAGATGCATGACATATGTTACGCGATTTTTCAAATAGTTACTGTATTTTGAAATAATTCTGAGCAAAATATGGCTTCTAGAAGTTGTAGAAATTCGGCTGATCTGTTCTGTTACGTGTGCGGATGTTTTACCGATCGTGTTGACCAGAAAAACTTTACACCATTACTAAAGAAAGCATATGAACTTTATTTCGATTCGAAAGTTGATGATGCAAATAAATCTTGGAAGCCAAATGCAGTTTGTTCGATACATTGGCAGGTTGGTTACGAAAATCGCCGAAGCATAAGTCGATGCCTTTTAAAGTGCCAGTAATATGGCATGAACAAACAAATCACACTACTGATTGTTACTACTGCTTGACAAATATCCATGGTTTCACTTTTAAAACTA
This sequence comes from Oreohelix idahoensis, assembly GCA_024509875.1. Taxonomy (NCBI): domain Eukaryota; kingdom Metazoa; phylum Mollusca; class Gastropoda; order Stylommatophora; family Oreohelicidae; genus Oreohelix; species Oreohelix idahoensis. Next base: position 88,232 of record JAMPIV010009129.1, read on the forward strand.
GAAAGTCTGTGGTTTATCCAAATATTAAATCGGTTTCGAAACCAGTGCCTCATGATCCAATCACGTGTCCGATCCAAGTACCATCAGAACAATATCCGCTGGACGTGAATGAACCATCAGAAAGTGATAGTTTACCTGCTTTAGACACTAATTCTGACTCAGATTACATACCGGTGAATGATGGTGTTTACTTAATTAACCATTCAGAACTTTCAGATCTAATACGTGATCTCGCTCTTATCAAAGGACAAGCGGAATTACTCGGTTCGCGACTCAAAGATTGGAATCTTTTAGCGCCCAATACTCCGATATCTAAATTTCGTCATAGATACAGAGAACTTGTTCAATACTTTGAGATGGATGATGACATTTGCTATTGCAAAGATGTAAACGGTCATGAGCACATAGTCAACGAATGGCGATTTTTCATCGATTCTTCCAAGACTAGTCTAAAAGCCGTGTTATTGCATAACAGAAATTTATTTTCATCAAATCCAGTCGCCTACTCTGTTCATATGAAAGAAACTTATGACAATATGGCTATACGTTTGGAAAAAATAAAGTACAATGACTACCAATGGCGGATTTGTGGAGACCTAAAGGTCATTGCAATTCTCACGGGCATGCAGACTGGGTATACTAAATTTTGTTGCTTCCGATGTGAATGGGACAGCCGCAACAGACAGGAACATTATGCAAGAAAGGTGTGGCCTATCCGGGATCGTATGCAGCTCGGGCATAAAAATGTAATACACGAGCCATTAGTTAACAAAGACAGCTTCATTTTACCACTGTTACATATAAAGTTGGGGCTTATGAAGAATTTTGTAAAAGCGTTAGATAAAACGAGCAAAGCTTTCACTTATCTTCGAGAAAAGTTTCCGCAAGTTAGCGATGCAAAGATAAAGGAAGGTATCTTTGAAGGACCTCAGATTAGGAAAGTTATTGCAGACAAACAATTCGAGAACTTGTTACATGGTAGTGAACTTCGCGCATGGATGGCATTCAAATCGATCGTCGATAACTTTCTGGAAAATCACAAATCGGTCGACTATGTTGCATATTGTTAAGCAGTGCATAGATGCATACAGAATTATGGGCTGTAACATGTCCCTCAAAATCCATTTGCTCAATTCGCATCTTGACTTTTTCCCTGACAACCTTGGCGAAGTCAGCGATGAACATGGAGAACGATTCCATCAAGATATCGCCGTAATGGAGTCACGTTATCAAGGACGGTGGAGTGTGACCATGCTTGCCGATTATTGTTGGATGCTTCATCGCGATGTACCACATGCCATTCACCGACGAAAGTCGACTGCAAAGAAATTCAAGCCTACATAACTGTTATACTTCTTGTACGAATGATGTTGTAATACTGTATGCGTTGTAAAAAAACTTCAATTGCGTATTTCTAGAGATCCCGACCTGATAGAGAAAAACGGTTTGCAGATTTAAAAACAGCGCATTAAAATTGACCAGAAAAACATAGAAATGTTAGAGAAAGAAAAAAAAAGTTTTTTTTTGTTAGTCAGTGTTATTAGTAACTGCTGCCCCTGTATGGTGATCATAATGAGATGATCTACGAGACTGAGATCGCTGACGAGAATAATCATTGGAATTATTTCGTTGTCCCCTATAGTGACTGTTATCTCTGTGTCTCGAGCCTTGATTATAGTTATTCCAACTATTACTAGTATTAGAGTTGTATGATCGGTTATGATTTTCATTGTGTTGACTATTGTTGTATCTAAACTGAGGTGACTGATTCCTATTCTGTGGTCTTCCTCTATTAAAATCACTCTTATTGTTATAATTATTTGGCCCCTTATGAAAATTAGCATTATAATGTCCTTTGAAGTGACTTCTATCTACGCTGCGTGTTCTTGGTTTGTCATAACCATGGTATGACATATTGGAGGCCACAAGTAGAGGTACTCTTATTAGAGAGTTAGAAATGCTCGCATTCGGATGGGCGGTACAATAATTTATTGCCATTTTTTTCCAAATCATCAATCGTAGATGGCTTTCGTTCTTGCAAAAAAGGCAAAGAACGGTGGGCTGACAGAGGATAACACTTTATCCCTCAGTAACAAATCAACTAGTTTGTCATATGATTTGTTTACACCTGCCAATTCAACCCATCTGTTAAAAGTATTGCGTATATTCGCAATAAAACCTGTAAAGTCTTTATTGGAATCTGGTAAAATACTCTTGAAACGTAATCTACAACCCTCTTCGTCTAAATGGAAACACCGTAATAATAATGATTTAATGGCGTCATAATCACTAACTATTGTTGGATCAACATTCTGAGCTGCAGTTAATGGTTCACCATCCAGGAATTCATTTAGTTTAAGTGCCCATGCATGTTTAGGTAAGTTATTTGTTATGCATACCTGTTCAAAACGTGCCAGGTATGATGAAAGGTCGTCGAAGTTCAACTTAAAATGTGGTAATTTAAAGTTATAATAAGGTTTGTTCTGACTGGATGAAGATCCATTTTGAGAATTATCATTCTGGCTCGTATTAGCACTTTGTGCCTGTAATCTTGCAGTTTCCAACTTAAGACGTGCCAATTCCATTTCTTGTTGCCTTATAATTTCCTCTCGTTTCATTTTATTCTCTTCTTCTTGTCTAAGTTCTTCTTTTTCTCGTCTAGCAATTTCTCTTTGCTTTTCTAATTTAAGTTCACGTTCTTCTTCTTCTCGTCTAAGTTCTTCTTTTTCTCGTCTAAGTTCTTCTTTTTCTCGTCTAGCAATTTCTCTTTGCTTTTCTAACTTTGCTTCATGTTTTTCAAGTTCAGTAATTGCAAATTCCTGAAGTGCCTCACCTTTTTTATTAAATTCCTTTCAAATCTTAAGAAAATGGTCTAAGGTAAGCATCTTGACGTTACATTTTTAAGTATTCAATCACTAATGTATAGTAATCACCAATAGAATCTATGTCGTTATTTGTACTTACTCAATGTATGAAAACTCAATATCAACAACTATAATATTATTGTATTATTAGTTGTAAATTCCACAAATATTTTATAACAAAATAATATATATCAATAATGTTCACTCCTTACATTATACCAATGTATTATACCCTTATAAATTTATGATGCTGAATTATATCATGCATCTAATATTCTCCTCAAATTATTATGGGTATAATCCCTCCATAATTATGTTATTTAATCAATTATATGTGCCAAGTAAACACTGTAGTACTAGGACAGTGTACTAATTAATATCTGATATGTCTGTCCTACTCAAGGCAGACCATAAATTTTATAGTTATTAATAAATATATATTATGCTATTATGCCCTAGTCATAATATATAAAATGCCTCAATAGTGTCTTGGACTACTACTGCAAAGTGATGACATCATCGAAGTCATCATCTAATTTAATAAAATTAATCAAATTACTTAAACATATTATTAAAATCAATTTATAGTAATATCATTAGGTTATAAGATTAATGAAAACAATACAAATGATTAACTAAAGCTTTACAACACATTAGTACGATACAAAAGTGACTTTTTCACAAATAAAATGATTTTTACAAAACTAAGCATAGAAATCGGAAGTACTGAAAGGTCAAGGATTGAACCAAATCGAGATTGAACTGAATCTAGGTCAAAAGACAGAAACAAAAATACGAATGCAAAAACTAATGACGTCACAGGACTCATCTAACGGTTATTACAATACATATATGAAACTAAATGAAAGATAGGTCAGAACGGACAAGATAGATTACTAACAATAATACGGAACTGAATAAAATGAAACTGAATACAGTAAAATACACCAGTTGTTCACAGAACTGGACACCTAACACGCAAGGTCAAATACTAACAAATGCGAACAAACAACCCATCGGCATAATCATCAATGGGGTTCTTCGCCAAATGCGATTATTTAACGGCCCTACAGAACAATCAAAACTGACTTTGACGTTCGAAAAGCCATAAAAATCAGTTTTGATCCCCACCTACCGCCCACAAAAGTTACTTCACGACATAAATACATCTGGAAAAATAAAACATACAACAGTTAACAAATGACTTTTCAAAAGACATGTTGGTGATCGACATGGACTAACATCGCTTACTGTACAACCAAGTACTTAGCTTTTAGAATCGATAGGTTTGCACAGTGCCTGCTTCGCCAACAGGATAAGGAGCTCATATGGTATGTTCATGACCGTTGAAATTAGTTTCTATTGTTGATAGAAGTGTTTCACCATATTATTTGAAGGTCGCTGACTTGCGCTGCCATTGACCCAAGTTCAGCCTGTTGCTATGATGTGACGTCACCGGTGTGCAACTAGAAAAAATGTCCATTTCGCTTTCGCTTGACTGGAATTTTTTTTTTTCATTTTAATGTGAATTAAAATTCCACAGCCACATCAGGCTACCAGTTATTGCAGGTCGATTGTTCAGTTGTTGTGGGTCGATTTCTTCTTAATTCTAGTTGAAGGTATATACCTTGCTTGATTATTATTATCCAGTTGAGGGTCAACATAAATTGTCTCATTGATTAATACATGTCCAAGAAACCTCGGTTCCGTATGAACCTCATTACCATTAGTATTAACTTCTTATGAAAGAGAGTTCATCAGGCATAACAACAAGCAACAATGTAAGTTGAAGCAACCAACCGCAACATGATTAACGTGGGTAAGTCCTTTGGTTGAGTGCACAAGTCCAACATTTATTGACGATAACACATCACAATTATTATTCATTACAAGCATACATCTGCAATTAAATACATTTGAATCCATATGATATTCTCAGTCCGTGTCCAGTAAATGAGTTAGTATAGGCAGAACAGCATAGCTATATGCACGCGCGGTTGGGGATTCCAACAGCCGACAGTGAGCGTATGAGTCTGACAAATATAATAATATGGACTGGTTAATAATCTTTCCTTGAAGTCGGTTATATACTAACCTTATTATCTTATTTCCTTCACATAACTTTGGACTGACCCCTGAGTCCTTACTTCGAAGTAATTATACATCTATGTGGCAATACAATGCCCAACACTGGACGGATATAGGACGCGTCTTCACAGCTTGACGGTCAACGTAAAAAGGGTCCCGTATCTAAGTCACGGTGCGTGACCTATCAACGCTAACACGTCATAAATCGATCGTGTACATCGCGTTCAGTAGTCCGTGAATTCTTAACATCAAATTATATTAAATGCTGTGACCCTAGAAATAGCACACTGCCAACAATAGCAGACGACTTCAATAAAATACCGTAACAGGGAGGTAGGAGAAGTACCAGCAGAGTGAATGGAGGGATATCTGGCCAAGCTGCCAAAATAATAAGGCTTACAAGAGTGCATACTTTACAGAGGAATTATGTTATTATCAGTACCAGAGAAGGCGTTAAATAGGGTCATGCTTGAGTATTTGAAAAAAGAGACCAAATACAGAAAACTGAGAGAGGCACAGCAGGCTAAAACATAACAGATCCTGTACAAATAGCCACACAAAATATGAGCAGAATAGAGCTGGATTTGAATTTACTACTGTACAGTGGATTTTAGACTGTACAAAGGTCTTTCACAGCTGGGACAAAAAATCGCTTTAAAAACTGATGAGGCACCATGGAATCCCCCAGAGATCGTAAAACTGACTATGGAGGACAAATTACAGAACCTTTTGATACAACAACTGGAGTGCAACAGGGATGCTCTTGTTGACATTCCACCACGTCTTTTAAATGAACTCACTATTTTCAATCAATCAATCAATACTCTTTAGCTCCCCGAGGTGCATAGGCCTTCAAAAAACACATGCCAAGTCTTCCTGTCCTGTCAAGTTCTTTCCATGTTTTCCTCATCATTGTCACCTCTGTATCTAGTTCTCTTCTCCATGTGTTTTTTGGTCTACCTCTGCCTCTTCTTTCTCTGTGGATTCCAGACTGCCTTGTAATGCAATCAACAGGTCTCCTCAATGTGTGTCCTATCCATCGGCAGCGTCTTCTTCTCAACTCTTGTTCCACTGGCACTTGTCTGGTTCTTGTCATCAATTCCACATTTGTGACTTTGTCATACCATTTCAGTCCTTCTATTCTACGCAAGCACCCGTTTATAAAAGTCTGTAGCTTGTTGGTTGTTGTTTTTGTTGCTCTCCAAGTCTCAGAGCCATACAATAAGACTGACTTGACATTTGAGTTGAAGATTCTTATTTTCGTGTTGGACTTGATTTCTCTTGTTCTCCATTTGTTTCTCAATGCAATGAAAGCTCCTCTTGCTTTTTGTATTCTTATTTTGATATCATTGTATCTCCCTCCAACTCTGTCTTTATTACTGCCAAGATATGAACTCACTATTTTGTATGAGTCTAATATCGAAGTAAACAATCAATCAATATCAGTCAATACTTTTAGCTCCCCAAGGAGCATAGACCTTCAACAAACACATGCCAAGTAATCCTGTCGCATGCTATCGGATCAAGCTCTGTCCATGTATTCCTCAGAATCTTCATATCTGACTCCAGCTCTCATCTCCTTGCGTTTTTATTCTGCTTCTGCTTCTTTTACCCTGGGAATCCCAGAGCAAGGACTACCTTGCGATGTTACCAACAAATTTCCTGAATGTGTGTCTTATCCATCGCCAGCTCCTCTTCTCATCTTTTGTTCTACTGTCACTTGTCCAGTTCTTGTCATCACTTTCACATTGGCGACCTTGTCGTCCTATTTCAATCCTTTTATTCTTTGAAAACAAAGTGGTCAAGTGTGTCATTATTAAATACGAGATGTAGAGCGACCTCGCAGGTGATTTACGATGGATGACAAAAAACAAACCACGATATATACTATTGAAATAAGAACATACGGGTTCTAGAAGACACCAGCTTACTACTTCTTGAAGCAGATAGAAGTAAAGAGTCAAACCAATTCCGGTCACTTGAACATTCTTGCAGAGAAGGCAAAAATATGGTATAAATTTGACTATGGTCATGTCGCAAAAATTCTTGAACAACCTCATCTTGAGATGCAGTGTCCTGCAAAAACATCGCACCATGGAGTCATAACCCACAGGGGCCGCAAGCTCCTTAGAGTGTAGAGAGTTTAAAGGGTCGAAACACTTGCCAGATGGGATAAATCTCTGATTATAATCTGTGCAGTTGTTCTCTCATGACCTTGATCAATGAGAGTACCTACATATACAGCTCTTATTGATTACTCCATGTGCAGAATTATCAAATCTCGTTTTCCCATGTTAGTAACATTCGGATTTCCTGTCTTCGATCTAATCCCATATGTCATGACCTTAATAAAAACTGCACGGCACGTGAGCTTTTTTTTTCTTCTTCCCTTTCTTGAGTGTAAGCCTCATCTAGTTATGCCAACATTGTGCTCTCTCACGCGACCTACAATTATTGCCTCTTTCGTCCGTTGTAATGCTCAATTTATCTGATGAGTTAATACGCATTCCTCCCTTACGCACATCAAATATTCACACACGGCTCTCGTAGCTCTGTTTAATTTTTTTTTAAAGATATTCGGTGATTTTCATCTATTTTCATTCCGGCATCGGAATCGGAGTTCCGCTAACACTCCAGAAATGTGAGTGCAAGGTAGGGCAAAGCGACCCGTCACAGAAATCTTGACAACAGTTTTCCTGCCACGGACGTGCGTTCCTTGCACGTGCTGACTATAAAAATAAATGAAAAGATAAAAAAAAGCTGACCTTGTTTTAACATTGTGATGTGTTGAGACAATATTTTAACATGGTGATGTGTTGTGACAATGTTTTAACATTGTGATGTGTTGTGACAATGTTTTAACACTGTGATGTGTTGTGACAATGTTTTAACATTGTGATGTGTTGTGACAATGTTTTAACATTGTGATGTGTTGTGACCCTGTTTTAGCATTGTAATGTGTTGTGACAATGTTGTAACATTGTGATGTGTTGTGACCCTATTTTAACATTGTGATGTGTTGTGGCCCTGTTTAAAAAATTGCAATGTGTTGTGACAATGTTTTAACATTGTAATGTGTTGTGACCCTGTTTTAGCATTGTGATGTGTTGTGACAGTTATTTAACATTGTGATGTGTTGTCACCCTGTTTTAGCATTGTGATGTGTTGCGACCCTGTTTTAGCATTGTGATGTGTTGTGGCCATGTTTTAACATTGTGATGTGGTGTGACCCTGTTTTAGCATTGTGATGTGTTGTGACAATGTTTTAACATTGTGATGTGTTGTGGCCCTGTTTTAGCATTGTGATGTGTTGTGACCCTGTTTTGACATTGTGATATGCTGTGACAATAGTTTAACATTGTGGTGTGTTGTGACCCTATTTTAACGTTGTGACGTGTTGTGACCCTATGTTATCATGATGATGTGTTGTGACAATGTTTTAACATTGTAATGTGTTGTGACCCTGTTTTAACATTGCGATGTTTTGTGACAACGTTCTAACATTGTGATGTGTTGTGACCCTGTTTTAACATTGTGATGCGTTGTGACCCTGTTTTAACATTGTGATGTTTTGTGACAATGTTTTAACACTGTGATGTGTTGTGACAATGTATTAACACTGTATTGCTTTGTGACAATGTTTTAACACTGTAATGTGTTGTGACAATGTTTTAACATTGTGATGTGTTGTGACAATGTTTTAACATTGTGATGTGTTGTGACAATGTTTTAACACTGTGATGTTTTGTGCCGTCAGCGAATGAAGATATAACTACACCTCATTTGTCGAATGAACATTCAGGTTCATCAGAAACTTTGTTTTTTTTTCTCCGTACCATCTTGTTATATCTTCCACAACTTCTTTTGCCTTTGTTCCACAGTTTGTTTCCCTTCTGTGTACTTATCGTCATCATCATCATAATCATCATCTCCTCAATATCATTTCCTTTTTACTCCTTGTGGACCACTGCTGCTCGCCCTCTTACAGGAATCATACACCAAGCTGTCATATGCTCTTGCAGCAGTGGTGTCTGTAGCAACTTGTTTTATAAGGCCAGATTTCCAGCCCATGCAGAACCTCATAATACTCGCCTTGTACGACACGCCTGTAGAAGCCAATTTGGTTCACATGAGAGACTTTAAAACGGGCAGTAAATATATATGTTTATGGGACAGTATCTTGTATTATAGCGCCCGTCTCTCGCGGCAGAGTTCTTGAATTATCTGAGTTCGAAACCTGGTTGCATTACTCTCGAATCTATCCAGCTGTAAATGGGTACCTTGATTATTTTCTTAAGTAAAGTAACGCAAAGGCAGCGATGAAGGGAAACTGGTCACGCTCTCATTAAGCTGGACCTAAAATAGTGAAGTTTTTAATACTTTAATCCCCTACGACAATTTCTCTTATTGGACCACTGTTACTTTTTTTTTTAAATCTCGTAAGTATGGTGAAGTCTCTAAAAGGCACAGACGAGTCATTGCTTGACATTTAAGTCTCTAATCACTTACGTCAGCATTTGTTATTTGGCAAATTTCTACCTTTTAATTAATCTCGTATTATGAAGTCTCTAACACTTCATTCCCCTACGGCAGTATCTGTTATGGAACCACTTTTACCTTTTATTTGTTAATCTCCTTAGTCCGAAGTCTCTAATACTTCAGTCTAATACGAAAGTATTTGTTATTTGACCAGTTTTACGTATTTTAAACCCGTAATATATATATATATATATATATATATATATATATATATATATATATAGATATATATATATATATATATATATATATATATATATATATATTGTGGTGAAGTGGGATGTTATAAATATTTATAGGGGACTTAGTGTACTGACTGAGATCAGCTGTGAAGGTATCTATATCTAATAAGTGTAGTGTATTATAGATAACCTTACTTGCTGCCACATATATATATATCTCAGTCAGAATTATTCTGGAATAGTGTGATGACTACGTTGTATGTCTAGGGTATGTGTATGATGAAGTGTAAGTCATAACAACAACAGACGGATAAACAATTTAATTTATTCCACCACACTTGACAACACTGTGACACTCACATACATATAACACTCTAAAGGATAACTTAAAGGAGTCACTGATAACTTTTCAAATAACAATATGTATTCATTGCTGTTATGAATGAATATTTGTCCTGATTCAATTACAAAGGGAACCAGGAATCACAATCAATTTTACTTACAAGTTATATGTACAGAATTTATCAATATGAATATTGTAATGACATATATTATTAAAAGTATCCTATGTGTGTCAGTTGTGTAGTAGTAATATGAGGTAATACTGGTTTTGTTTTGTTCAAGCTCTGTTGGTATTTGTCATCATGACTTCAATAGTTTGTCTTTAGGGGAACTATTATGGGAGATGTTCTCAGTTCCTGATATTAACACAATTTAATTCCCCTCTTAATGTTATTTTTACAAGGTCATTTTAAGCTGGGGTACATAATTTTGAGCTCAGCTGGCCACATCAGCTTATCTGGCGTGATGGCGGCAGGAACAGACTCCTCTGCTCGACTCTCCCCTCGGCTCTGGAGACACCTCACTGATAGCTAAATGGACCAAGGAGTATGCTGTCCGACTCTGGATTCAGCAAAGCTCTGACCAGGTGCTGCTCAATACCATCAAGACCACGGTCCCTGAAAACAAGAAGGATGTACCTTCTACTTCATAACTAACTTATACTCTCTTTTTACACTGAGCACAATACATCACAAACATTGAGTTCAGAGCGTTAGGCCAACTGTCAGCTTCATCTGAAATACTTTATACCAGTATTTACCTCCTTAATGGTTACTACGCCTCTGCACTTCCAGCATTATTTCTGTCTAATCAATAATCTAGGTGTCAGTGTACTGTTTGGCCATTCCATGCAGTTTTACTTTCCTCCGACACCTTCTGTTCAGGCTGGAGCATTATAGGCTTTATATCATGTTTGCTACTGAACTACACATATATACAGGCATAAATTAACAATTCACATTCAATTTTCATTAAAAGATACTGAATGTTTCAAGCTTACCACAATTCATGGAAACAAACACAGATACGTTTATTAGCAATGAATTCTGGCACAAAATACTGGCACAAATTCCCATCTGCTTATGTTCCAGGCTTTTATTTAACACAAATATGAGCTGGCTTCAACGCACTGTTGCTTTATCAAGCTTATTTGCACTAGTGGTCTCGAACTAACGCTCCTAAGTGAGTATATCAGCGAGTCTAGCCAATGGAGCCACGTTTCGACAAGTGTTTGAAAAAATGTTACCTTTCCACGTCTCCCCTAACAACGATAGATAGTATTTATAGCCCGACCAATCGTGGTTAGTCTTTCATTTGTTGCGCTCCAATCAATTTGGAGTTTACATGGTAGGCTATTTCTGTAACGTAAGGTTTTTTCAAACACGTTATAAAAAAATTTTATGAGCAGAAATGATTCATGTTGTCAGGCATCCCCACTATTTTATTTTGGTTATAATTTATTAATTCCTGGACTATTTGCGTAACGTTTTACATATTCTTTGTCAGCAAGCCCTAAGGAACCCAAATATCCAAATTTAAAAGAGCTACGTGGCTGCGTTCAAAATATGCAATTCCTTCTACCTCCTGTTTCGAAGATGTGCTGTCTGGGTACTGTAATGTTTTCAAACGTAAACCCATCTATTGTCAGCTTTCCTTATAAGCGTTTTTCAGGATTTTAAAACCTAACTCTGGGATGGGTAATGGATTTTATCACTGTTCGTCCGAAAATGTTAGTGCATGTAGCCTAACACGCGTGATAGTAGTAATTGTGTATCGCGTTACGCTTGTTGGGGGTGGCATTAATAGCGAGACGCGTGTTTAATTTTGCATGCGTTCCTGATTTTATTCACCCCTCTCTCTTTCTATTTGAGTCCATCTGTTCGTTCGTTTTGGTAACGCAGTATAATTAATGTTAGGATTAATTTAGGTCATTACGCAGTCTGCCTCTCAATGTTTTTCCAAGAAATACAGCACACGTTTCATTGAAGAAAGCGGGTATAATACAGTAAGCTTTTACTATCAACGTGAAAGCGTTACAATTTGCAGACGAAGCAGAAAACAAGGGGGATTTCGAGTACCTTCTTTGTGACAGCACTGTTATTTTACCATTGCTCTTTTCTTTATTAATTTTATTTGTTAGGCTTCATATTTACCTAATAATTTATATATGTGGATTAGAATATTCCACGATATATATATATATATATATATATATATATATAGATATATATATATATATATATATATATATATATATATATACATATTATACATATACATATATACATATATATATATATATATATATATATATTATATATATACTTATATATATATTATATATTATATATATATATATATATATATATATATATATATATATATATATATATATATATCAGCGGAGAGAAGCTAACCGATAAGGGTAAGTGGATGGAGAGGTGGGTCGAGCACTACTCTGAGCTTTACGCTAGAGAAAATACCATTACGCCTGCAGCCCTTGATGCTGTCAAATGTCTGCCAACTATGGAGGAGCTGGATGCCGAGCCAACATTAGAGGAACTCAGCAAGGCCATTGATAGCTTGGCCTCTGGCAAAGCACCAAGCAGTGATGGGATTCCTCCTGATTTAATCAAATGCTGTAAGAGCACGTTATTACATCCCCTGCATAGGATGCTGTGCCAGTGCCGGGAAGAGACAACTATTCCTCAAGACATGCGAGATGCCAACATTGTAACTACAGAGGCATCTCTCTTCTTAGTATTGTTGGTAAGGTTTTTGCCAAAGTCATCTTAATGCGACTACACAAGTTAGCTGAGCGCATGTATCCAGAGGCACAGTGTGGCTTCCGAGCTGGTAGATCAACAACAGACATGATCTTCTCTCTCCACCAGCTTCAGGAAAAATCAAGAGTGCAGAAAAGGCCTTTATATATCGCCTTTATAGACCTCACAAAAGCATTTGTACTGGTTAGTAGGAATGGACTCTTCAAAATCCTCCTGAAAATAGGCTGCCCTGCTAAATTGCTGGAAATGATAAAGTCATTCCATGACGACATGAAGGGAACAGTCCAATATGCTGGAAGCACATCACAGCCATTTGACACACGAAGTGGCGTTAAACAAGGCTGTGTTCTGGCTCCGACCCTTTTCGGGATCTTCTTCGCCTTACTCTTGAAGCATGCATTCGGAGATGCAACTGAAGGAATATGCCTTAACACTAGGTCAGATGGCCGTCTGTTTAATCTTTCAAGGCTGAAGGCAAAAACAAAAATCAGAAGGGTCACTATAAGAGACTTGTTGTTCGCTGATGATGCTGCAGTCGTCACTCAAAGCCAACAGGAGCTTCAGAGCTTGATGAATCGCTTCACCAAAGCATGCAAGGACTTTGGCCTCACAATAAGTCTAAAGAAAACGAATGTGCTGAGTCAGGATGTGGGTGCTGCACCACTTATCACTATCGATAACTATGAATTGGCAGTGGTGCACCACTTCACATACCTAGGGTCTACCATCAATGACAAACTCTCACTGGACACAGAAATTGACAGCCGCATTGCAAAGCTGCAGCTACCTTTTCCCGACTCACGTCGCGTGTTTGGGGAAACTCCAAACTCACAACGAAGACCAAAGCTGCGGTATATAACGCCTGCGTCACCAGCCCACTCCTATATGGCAGCGAGACCTGGACGACCTATGCTAAGCAAGAAAGAAGGCTCAATACCTTCCATTTACGGTGTCTACGCCACATCCTCGGCATCTCGTGGAAAGATAAAGTGACAAATGCCGAGGTGTTGTCATGTGCTGGCCTCCAAAGCATGTATACACTGCTTAGACAGCGCAGACTACGGTGGCTTGGCCATGTCCGCCGCATGGAAGATGGTCGCATCCCGAAGGATATCTTCTACGGACAATTAGCAGATGGCAAGAGAACAGTTGGGCGACCACAGCTGAGGTTCAAAGATGTGTGCAAGAGAGATATGAGGGCACTGGACGTGGATCCAGCAAGATGGGAGGATGAAGCTGTCGATCGCACTAAGTGGCGATGCTATTTACGACGCCACCTCAGTGGGCGAAAAGAGGCTCATACAACAGGCAGAAAAGAGGAGAAATCGTCGAAAGGAAAATAAGCAGCTGAGGGCTGTCACCTCAGGGGCGCATTCCCATAGTCAGTTATGACTGAAGGGGCTATTATATATATATATATATATATATATATATATATATATATATATATATATATATATATATATATTTATTATAAATATAAAAATATATATATATATATATATATATATATATATATATATATATATAATTGTTTTTAAGTCATAAATATAATTAAAAAAAGTTTGTTTTATACTGAGTAAAGTGCGACATGAGAAAGTATGGTTATAACCAAGTGGGAGCACCATACGACTCATGGTAAAGCAAGAGTTAAGAAGGAGTTATAACTCCGCCCCTGGTCGTTAAAATAGTATTAGCCTATTGTTTCTTTAGGGAAAATAGGACACGTGTAGCTCATTCCTACAAGCCATGGAACTGGCCCTCCTGTGTCAGCCACACGAGAATTTTACAAAAAAGAAAAGGAAACCCTGGCCCAGACCCGGGTAATTTTGGCGCCGCCTGGTATGTGATGCAGACGAGAGCTCAGACGATGCAGACACGAAACTTTTCCTTATATGGCAATGTCGCGCAACTTTCCGGAATTTCCCAGGAGCTTCCCAGACGACCTGGAAACGCTGACCGGACTACAAGAACAGGTGGAATTTGGGAGGAAGATGGTTGTAGAAATGAAGATAACTTATGTAACTGGGGGAGCATCGAGCGCTAACGGTCAAACGTTCGTGCAGACATGCAAATCTAGTTGAAACAAAGGAGCACGTGCTTATACTTAATAAAACAAGAGCCCGCGGCAAATTTTCTAGTGTTTAAGAGTATGCATCTGTGCACAACAGACGCGCAATCTTGTACGTGGCATTATTTTAGCCTATGGCTCGTTTGTCCCCGAGAATTCTTCCCCTCTCTCTCCACTCACTATCTGTTTTCCACTTCAAACATCCTCCACTCTCTTTCACTGTCGCTCCTCTGCATCTCTATCTTTCTTCTTTCACTCCTTATATTCTCTCCCCACCCCGTCTCTCTTTAATACTTAAAGTGCATGTCAGAATGAATGGATTCAGTATACAAGATGAGAGAAAGGCAGGAGAGAATGTTAGACGGGCATGTGTGCCCCGTGTACCCGTCCTCATTGAAAATAAACTTTGCTCTTTTTATGTACACTTTCTCGCACTACCGACTTCTCAGACTTCCTGCCATTATTCACTGTTCCACAACACCCTTTCGTTCTCACTGTTCAACCCCCTTCTCGCTTTTCTTATCTATCAATCTACCCCTCTCTTTTACCTCCTCTTCATATCCCCCCCCCCCCCCCATTTTTTCTATTCCTTCTTTCACTCTTCACTTCCCCTCTCCTTCCTCTCTTCTCTCTTACTTTTCTCTCTCTTCCATCCCCTTTTCTCTGTCTTCATATCTCCAGTGAACGGATAAACACTTTTAGCTAGGATTTTCACACAATAGAGCCATGGCCTGGTCACTATAGAAGACACGTGTTCATGTTTTATTTCTAGGGATCTTAATTCCGCGGATGTCCGGCTGTGACTATATGAGCTTATGGACCTCTGAATTCGGTAGACTAAAGCCACAGCTACAGGTCAGAACGACAGAGAGGAGGTCGCGGCTTCGATTATACAGGCCCAGCCGATGTTTTTACGACTTATTGTTTTGTGTGCGCACGTGCGTATTGTAATGTTTTTTATATGTGTGTGGGCGCATGATTATATACAGGCCGTCGTTGTGCATGAGTGGTTATATGTGTGGGAGTGTTTTATGTAATATGTTTATGAGTGTGGGCGCATGTGTACATGATTATAAACGTGCGTTGCTTGTACATGCAGGGTTTTATATGTGTAGGAGTGTGTATTGTATTTATCATTATCAGCACCTCAGATTTCTCTATCCTAGAGTCTCACATCATTATTGAATATTTTTTGGTATTGTTTTGTTTTTCTCTTACTGTTATGGCCAAGCGTTCTAATAAGATTGAGTGTTGTGACGTATAATGGACAAAGAGCCTACAGTAATCTGACAGTCTTTGAAATCTCGTAGCGCTCTATGATTTGCTAGCAAAACCACGCAGTTTCTGCCTGTGTTTACTCAAACAAGCTACTTTTTCGTCCCGCCTCTTTTCTTTGAACATAAGCAAACGAAGGGCTTACAAACTTTCGTGACCAACCCGTCATAACAGGTAGCGAATCAAGTTTGTTTACCTCGTCTTCTCACGCGAGCTTATCTGTCAACCATATGATACCTGACAGACCGCACGTGAAAAACATAGAATCTTTTGAAGTCTACGAAGGAAAATTCAAAACTCCCCGAGTATGCTTTGATGTCGAGTCGCGGGCAGAACCCCGTTGCACGTAATAAGCCTTTTGATGACGGTCGAAAACGCCGACGAAAGACTGGCCGTAAGCCTTTATCTTGTAACTCTGTTTCTGATTCTCTGTTACACACAGTAGTGTGAAAATTAACAACATCTATAGATCAGCGAAATATAATGATATATACACAGTGTTTTCTTAAACCTGCTATCAGTTGTCACTCAGAATTGTTGAATACTCTAAGCACACAGTTCTAGAACCATTATTGTGAAAAATGTGTTATTAGCATTCGTGGGGATTTTTCATTCTGATTTTCTGGTAATAGAAAAATAGTGCTTACGTGTTTAAAAGTGTTAGCTTTTACCAATTAAAAATGTTAGCTTTTACCATTATAATTCACTTAGATTTCCTAGCTGTTAAAAACTAGTGAAATAGAATAACGCGTAGCTATTTCATACCAGATGTTCAGTTATAATGTTAATTTTCAGCACACGCTTTCTCACACAAGAAGAGACGGTTTAAGCTGACTGGTTTATATGCTAGGCGTGACTGATAGTGACAGAAAAGAATTCACGCTTTATTTCATTGTGCGTATTTAGTATAAGTGCCTATTATTTAATACCATACGATGACTAACAGACGTCGACAATTTAATAGCTAGTAACGACAGGCGATGCTTTGTGTAAGTGCGCATATGGATAATTAAATAATAATTAACATTGTACGCTGGCTGCCGGCGCGAGCAAGAGGCGGGAGAGTTGCATAACTCCATCCGACCTAAAACTCGGCGCTAGCGAAGGCTGACCGTGTAGGCGTAAAGGAAAACACCGTGTGTCTTTTAAATTTAATCAGGACTGACGGAGTGGACGAGAGATCGTCTTGTCCCCGTCTTTGTGTGTAGATATCGGATTAGCATAATTTTTATATGTATTGTTACTTGTATTCTTCGCAGACCTGATCACAAGGGCGTCCAGCGGTCTTTTTTTTTGGGTACTGATTGGTTAATGTTGTCTCTTTTTCTTGGCTTGTGCGTCACCAATTTCATTTGTGAGCTAGTATTAGCCAAAGATACATGAGAAACATTTTAACTTATAAGTTTAACTGGACTTACCAAACCCAGATATTTTTTCCAATTTTTAACAGCCCACTGGGGTGTACAAAATAACATTAATGTTCACGACTTCTGACAGTTGTATTCAACCGGATTTATCCAGATTCTTCGCTGTGCAGAATCGGAGCTCTAACATAGAGTTGCCCGATAGGATTATCATCATCATCATTGGTAACATTTTTTTTGCAACCAGATGTTTCCCAATACTGGAAGTATTTTTCTCTTTTAACTGTCTTCTTCTTCTTCTTCTTCTTCTTCTTCTTCTTCTTCTTCTTCTTCTTCTTCTTCTTCTTCTTCTTCTTCTTCTTCTTCTTCTTCTTCTTCTTCTTCTTCGTTCACCCTCAGATGTCAACTTGAATAAGTTCAAAGAAAGCAGTGGTCAGCCTGAGGCTGTTGAAATCTCCGTAGATGTTCTCCAGGAATGGTTCTGGTGATGGCCATATGCGTCTTCTCTGTACCTCATATGTTGGGCACCTTTGAAGCAGGTGTTCGGCAGCCATTTTACCAGTGCCACAGTCACACTCATCCGTAGTTCCTATCTTTAATTTGTTGAACCGATGGTATCTCAATCTGTTATGACCAGTGCGAAGTCTGAAGATTACCACTTGTTCACTTCTGCTGAGCTGGTAATACGGATCATTTTGTGTGTGGCCTGGATGCTCTTCTTCCCACTTGTGCCTGTATCTGCGCTTGATAAAACTCTTGGACTCCTCGTAGGTTATCTTTTAACTGTAAACCCCAACAGCACGTTCATACATCAACTATTGGTGGTGACATTTTGTTCATCCAGAAAAAACAAAATACCAGATTCGGAGTCCACCTCACTAGTCTTTATTTGTTAGAGGATGGACTGGGGCCAATTTGGGAAGTGAACCTGACATTATATTTATTTAGGAATAATTGTATTTCCAAGAGATGTCACCAAGAGTAGGTAAGAGTGTTTGAGTGGCCACTGTAGAAAAGAGTGCGTGAGTATTTTTCTTTGTTTCAGGGAATTTACCAACATTTGATTTACTTAAACTTGTTTACTTTATTGGGTAGCATATAGTAGGAACTTGTTTACTTTACTGTCTACTCTGTAACATAGTGCTAACCTTCGACCTCTGGGTTATTAACTTTTGGGTTCTTATCTCCATAGCGGAGGGCGCATTTATTCTGCTATTTCATATGTATGCAAATCTGATTTTATTTGATCTTTCTTTAGGTATTGGTGTTGTCAAGTTTAATGATAATAAACAACAAAGAAACTTACCTTTATGTGTTGGTCAGACCCATACCCAAGTAACCGTAGTTTTTCACGTTTGTGTGTCTTGTTGTCACATAGCTGTGTGTGTGTGTGCAGTTAAGCTTATATTTATATGTATGAGGAGGGCAAGGTTGTCTTGTACTAAATTATAGTCGTATAGATAGGCTGGAATAGAGAAACTTACTCATTCCAGAGACATATTTTTTTTCTTAAGCTACCACCCGTGAAATCTATTTCTCACCCCTTTCTCACGTACCTATCACCATCCACTCTACTCAAACGGGACAAAAATAACTCACAACCTATCTGTACGACAAGTGTGCCTTGTCTGAATATTATACAGTAAATACAGAGACACGGTGGAAGGGCATAGAGAGGAGGAGATTGATCACAGGAGAAATGATGTTGTCCTCATGACATGAGGAGGAAAGAGCCCACCACAGTGAAGGGGTGGCTCTAATGCTGTCTAGGGAAGCACAGAAGGCACTTATAGATTGGGAAGCAATGGGACCCCGAATTATAACAGTAAGGTTTAACTCAGCAACAAAGAAAGTAAATGTAAACATCATCCAGTGTTATGCACCAACAAATAAGAAGTATCTGAGAATGAAGACTTTTACACCAGACTACAAAATGTCTTGGACAAAAAGAAAAGAAAGGACATCACAATTTTGATGGGGGACCTAAACGCGAAAAAAGATACAGACAACACGTGCTTTGAAGAAATCGTGGGAAAGCAGTGATTAGGTATGATGAACGAGAATGGAGAACTATTAGCTAACTTCTGTGCTTCAAATCAACTAGCTATAGGAGGAAGCACATTTCCACATAAAATAATACATAAAGCAACGTAGATATCACCAGACCACATAACTGAGAATCAGATTGATCACATATGCATAAGTAAGAAGTCTAGGTCATCATTGCATAATGCAAAAGTATGTAGAGGAGCAGATGTGGTATCAGACCACCATCTTCTGTTGGCTAAAACAAAAATAAAACTCAAGAAATTTACAACAGTATATAGCTATAGACAACAGTATAATGTGGGATATCTAAGAAATCAGGAAATAAGAGAAAAATTTTCAATCACAGTATCCAACAAATACCAAGTACTCCAACAGCTGGAAGATGAAGCAGAGACGGAAGACCACTAGAACAAGTAAAAAATATATGGAACGAGACATGTGAAGAAGTACTGAGAAAAAGAGAACATCGGCACAAATCATGGATAACAACAGAAACCATTAGTAAGATAGAAGACAGGAAAACAAGAAAGCAGATTTAAACAGAAGCAAAACCAGAAGCTCCAAAGCCAAGGCTCATGAAGTGTACATAGAAGCAAACAAAGAAGTAAGAAGAAACATCAAAAGAGAAAAGAGGAAGTATACTGAAGAGATGGCAAGGGAAGCAGAGGAAGCTGCAGCCAAAAGAAATATGAGGGACCTGTACAACAACACAAAGAAGATAACAGGGAAATATAAGCAAACAAATGGCCTCATAAAAGATAAGAATGCAAAATTGCTTAGTAATATAGAAGAACAAATGAAGAGATGGACAGAACATTTTGAGGAACTTCTCAATAGACCAGCTCCAACTAATCCCCCAGACATCCAGCCGGCAGAAGAGGTGCTACACCTGTCGCGCGCCATCCGCTCAAGTTCTTTCTATGTTTTCCTCATCATTTTCACCTCTGTATCCAGTTCTCTTCTCCATGTGTTTTTTGGTCTATCTCTGCCTCTCTTTCCCTGTGGATTCCAGAACAATGACTGCCTTGTAATGCTATCAACAGGTCTCCTCAATGTGTGTCCTATACATCGCCATCGTTTTCTTCTCAACTCTTGTTCCACTGGTTCTTGTCTGGTACTAGTCATCTCTTGTTCCACTGACACTTGTCTGGTTCTTGTCATCAGTTCCACATTTGTGACTTTGTCATACCATTTCAATCCTTCTGTTCTACGTAAGCGCCACTCTGTAGCTTTTTGGTTGGTTGTTTTTGTTGTTCTCCATGTTTCAGAGCCATACAATAGGACTGCCTTGACATTTGAGTAGAGATTCTTATTTTGGTGTTGGGCTTGATTTCTCTTGATCTCCGTATGTATCCCATTGCAATGAAAAAATATTATACAGGACCGGCCTTAAAGCATTCAGCGCCCCCGGGGAGATTGGTTTGACCTGTACCCGCTACCCTACACTTCTAGCAGTAAAAGTTAATTAAACTCTACTGGAAACTTAAGTAAATATATTAAACAATAAATAAAACTTCAAACGAAACAGAAACTTAAACAAAATTTGACGGTAAATAATTATTTGCGTTCATGAAACTATTCGTTCTCCGTTATGTCTGTATTACTTCTTTTATTTTCCTTTGAAAACCGCGCATTGATCGCACATCTATAATTCAACACGGATAACGAAAAATAAAATTATCTATAGTAAGATTTTTAAAAGTTGTATGTATTACTTTTTGTTTGTACAATATAACACTGAACATCACCTGCGGAAATCAGAGTGTGATCCAACTCGGTTTGGTTTGGTTTTCATCAACTCCGTTCAGTGCTCCGATCTCCTCCCTTAGATCACACAAGGAGGATCTCAGCACAATGCACGAACTCCGTAGCACTGGCGAGGATCCCAATGAGTGTGTATAGGAATCACAGATTCTATAAATATTTTTGTGGTGTGTAGGTTTTGCAATTTTGCCAGGGATGCGGCCGTATGGCCTACTCTTTACGATTTCCAACTGCTGAGGGATATTTAACGTTCGCAACCTGCACACGGGACCTCCTATTTGTTCGTTCTTACCCGAGAAAGCTAGACATCCGATATCACTAACCATGAGATCAGAGGGGAGTATGACTTCAATAGGAACGACTGGTTCTGAAAAAAAAATTATATCAAATTATTCCCTTTGCTGGGAACGAACCCGGTACCTATGCAATTAGAGGCAGACGCCATACCTCTAAGCCAATCCGACCCCGTGTGATCCAACTCAATAGCAGGAAATTGAGCCTTTTAAGAGTACATTCCACTTCTGCATGGAATGCGTGAAAAAATGGGGGGTGGCGCCAGCACGAGACCTCACATCACCTTGGAAATTCTCTAGGGACGTCTCTGTGTACATGTCCGTGCAATTGAGCGTGCACGTTTGCAATAATCCGACTTCTAAAAATACCCCTTGCAGCATGCATACAAAACCAGGTTTAAAAAGGAAAGGGCAACAATAATAATAAAATAATAATAATAACAATAATACATAAATCAATAAAATAGAAGAAACATTAACAGCAGAGAATCCCCGTTTGCCGTTACTGACCCACTGACCTTATTCTTTGACCACCCCATGCACATTTATGCACAATACACGCAAACCGGAACATCACTTAATTTTTTGTTTTCTCTCCGCAAATTGTCATATTTATGAGCCTGGATATATCGCCCTATTGTTTGGGAATGCTATTGGATTAGATGTTGACGCCTCTGCCCATCTCTGTGGAACCAAAGCGACAGATGATACAAATCATATTGGTGCAGATTTTTTGTTACAAATGTCGGTGTCCAATGTAGCTACTGGAGAAAGGAGAGGGGGGGAGAGAGAAAGAAAAAAAAAGTGGTGTGGAGTCTCTGATAAAATAAAGAACGAATAAGGTTACTGCTCGCTCATACGATCCGCAAGAGGCGGCTAATGTGAGTTTAAGACCTGGTTTTGGAGCCCACAGAACACATGGAGAAGAGAACTGGAGACAGACATGAAAGACACGAAGAAGACATGGTAAAACATTAAGCTGATGGTACAGGACAGGATATGACGTGGCATAAGGCAGAACCCAACTGTTTGTTCTGCATTTTTCTGGGCGTTTCCTTCTGATTGCATCTCTTAGACGACGGAGGATATCAACGTACATTTCCTTGTTAACCGTTCGGCCTTCAGAAATGAATTCATGGTAGACAATACCCTGGGAATAAAAAATAAAAATAAACTTCCAACATAACTTTTCCTTTGCTCTAGTCCAAACGAAATTTCTGTGTCCGGGGAGATGAGGGTGATTTCCATTGAGAGGACTGGCGTTTTTGTCTGAGGATCGTACAAAAAACACCACTTCTCGTCTCTTGTGATTATGTTGTTGAGAAAATTGCTATCTTGATCAGCCACGGTGATTAGGTCTCCTGCCAGTGTCAATCTCGTTTCTTTCTGTTCAGGAGATAACATTTTGGGAACCATGTGTTGACAAACACGGTGCATGTGCAGTTCATTGTGGAGAATACTGTGGCATTTTCCAACTGATATTCCAACTTCTGAGGCTATTTTCTCTAAACTAAGTCAACACAAACATCGTTCCGAACACGCTCAATGTTTTCATTGTTTATCGAGGTAGGCGGTCGTCCGCTACGTGGATCATTCATGGACACTAACACGACCTTCACGGAAACACTTGTGCCACTCAAAAACTTGCGATTTCTTCATTGCGGTATCACTATATGCTTTATTAAGCAAGGTTACTGTCTCTGAGGGTGACTTCTCAAGCAAAACACAAAATTTGACATTTGTACGTTGTTCAATCAAGGAAATTTTTAACTCCGACGATGCTACGTGCATATCACACAAACAAACTTCTGTAACTTCTGTTCTAGAGTACATGCGAAGGTTACATCAGCCAAGTAGTTTCCTCAAGGTCACTACCAACTTATAAAATTATAATCTCCATGACATAATCCCCCATTCAAACATGAGTCGACTATTCCGGCAACTTTTTGAAGCTACCTCGTATATTGATACGTCAAGCTGGCAACCTCATCATGTAAACAAGTTGCTACAGAAACCATCGCGGCAAGAGTACATGAATGACTTAGTGCAGGCTTTCTGCAAGTGGACCGGCTGCAACTGTTGCTCCGTGCTCTATAGACAGCAAACATGGGGAAATGAATGAATGAGCGACAACCTGTTTGTCATTTTGAGAGTTAAGTGACATAGGAGGATGCAACCTTTGTTAAACTCGTCTAGAGTACCTCATCATTGACCAGTCATTATAGCGTTTACAGGTCTATAACCTTTCTTCCGAAAACCGAAATATTCTGAAAATCGAAAGTTACTTTTGGCTGCTTTTTTATCACAATTTGGGCGACTTTTGGCTATTTTCGAACATATTATGGGCGCCTTATGAAGCTTTTTAAACGCAATTGGGGCGACATCTGGGGGGAAAAAAAACATATATATATATATATATATATATATATATATATATATATATATATATATATATATATATATATATATATATATATATATATATATATATAAAACAGGTTCGTACATATCACGTTGCCTCTGTGATATTGTTTCTCATTCGGATCTTATCAGTGTTTGCATCAATGACAAATGTGTCGCCTCCGTCCTGATGTCAAGCAGATAGCGCGGTCACTAACAGATCACGGCATCAGTATGTGTTTATATGCTTCGTTCGTTTTGTGCTTCGTCTCGGTTGTTTTCATAACTGGCAGAATCCATCCCTCTCGAGGCGGACAAGATTCGTGTTATCATGTGACCTCATGGTCACGTTTTCCAGCTACCGCCAGGCGAAAGTGAGTTTTAGCTGTGTATCTTTTTAAGATTTACTCACGTAGCGGGACGATGGCGCCGTTTGGATGCTCTATAGTTCGATTCCCCCGTGTGCATATCACTTCTGTTACTTTTATGTTGTCTAGGCTCTTTCTTTCTTTCTTTCTTTCTTTTTCCATCTATCTTTCTGTCTTTCTTTCTTTTTAGCTAATCATCCATTCTAGTAAATGTCAAGTAAACATTTCCCCTCTATCAACAGTAGGTAACACAGGAGCTGAGGGGTTCTACTTTAGATACACTGAGCAATCTAAAGATCAACCTTTATAACCTTCAATTTTCAAGAGCATTTGGAATAAGTGTTGTGTATACATAACTTCTGTCTTTACTTCCTGAAATTCCATCAGTTACGGTTCAAAATTCAAATTTAATTATATTTTACCGAGTAATTAACCACTTCAAAGAAAAGATTGCGTTCCCATCTTATGCAATTTACAAATGAAGTGAATTTTAGTAAACTAGGTCGAGAGTTTTCACTGGGAACGCGGAAAAAAGTTCATTTAATCCTGGGATTACCGCACTTTTAACTGAGAGAGGGCTAGTAAGAAAATTTCCTAGCTTAAGCATTCTTTCTGTTTTTTTCCCACTTCCGTTTCTTAGAGATCAATCAGGTCATATCATGTGATCTACCAGCAAACGCGATAGTCCAGCTGCACTATATCCTTTTGTTCAGAGAGCATGTACACATACAAAATGTTTCCCCGTGAACTCCAAGCTGTTCCGTGACCTTATCAAATAGATTCCCTGTGGGGAGAGTACGGAACTGTTGAACAGGCAAGACCCACTGCACTGAGAGAGAGATAGAGAGAGAGAGAGAGAGAGAGAGAGAGAGAGAGAGAGAAGAGGAAGGGATAGAGATGAACGATAGGAGAAAAGGGAGTGGAGAAAGGAGAGAGAGAGAGAACGAACGAACGAACTTTATTTTCAAAGGGTTAAGAATTGGGCACGCAGGCCCGTCTGGCATTCTGCCCATCCTCTCTCTCTCTCATCATGCATACTGTATCCTTTCATCCTCACATTTACTTTAAGCATTATTTAGGTATTTATCATTATAAAAGTAATATAACATCATACATTTGCAATAATCATCATAATTAAAGTATGTTTTTAAAATAAATTAAAGAAAAAAAAGAAAACTAAAGAATTACAAAAAAAATAATAATAAAAAATTAATGAAAATGAAAAAAAAATAATAAAGAAAAACAATAAAAAAACAAACAAACAACAAGACTGATAAAAATCGAATTCCTCATACAGTAAATTAGTGATTTGAGACATATTCAGAGGTGTGTTATAAGAACTCGTGAAATATTCAAACGGTCTGCTACTGAATGACTCAGGGACTCAGTGTTTTTTTTCCAGTGCACGCGAAAAACTTTACGAGAGGTGAGCAGCTTTGAGTCTCATAGCAGATACTGCTGCAATGAGTGCAATGATAGGTTCATCAAGATGAGGTGGGGTAAACAGTTACTTTCCTCGCTGTCTTTGCCGTCTCAAACTCAAGACCAGAATCAGACTATGTAGATAGTTAGATAGACATATACGAAAGCAATTAATTTGCCAAGGGTTGAAAATCGGGCACAGTCCCCGTCTTTTAAGTAATTAATTTAAGGGCAATACAACATTACAAGATAGTAAATGTTTAATTTTGGCTAATTGGTAAACTTTTTGTGCTGTTTGCTTTGTGATTGCATGTACACGTGAGTTCCAACTTAGGTGTTGGTCAACAGTGAGACCTAGAGTTCTGTGTTCATTTACGTTTTCAATTCGTGATGTTCCAACGTAGAGCTGAAGTGTTGTTTTCTGCAAGTTTTGTAGTTTTTGTCTGGTTGATATTAACATACATTTTGTTTTACTAATATTTATTTGCATGCGATTCTCGTTGCTCCACTTAATAAGAATATGCGTATCGTTTTGTAAAGATTGTTCTAGTGTGGTGCAACTTTTATCACTTGTATAGACAGTACACTCATCGGAGATAGACAACACAGGAAAAGACAGCAGAGAGAGAGAGAGAGAGAGAGAGAGAGAGAGAGAGAGAGAGAGAGAGAGAGAGAGAGAGAGAGAGAGAGAGAGAGAGAGAGAGAGAGAGAGAGAGAGAGAGAGAGAGAGAGGTGAAATGTGCATGATCGACTACTGTCCAGAGACATGCATTATGTAAATGAAGGTAAATAAAAACTGGGGTTTTGAAGGAGACTGGGGCATGGTGAATGTTATAATAGTTATGTACACTGGCGTGGTATCTTTTGAAAAATTGGAATAGGGCTACCGCTGGTGATAATTTTATTCTTTAATTAACAATATCCTATGACTAAGATACAGTGCGAGATTATCTTGTCACAGTAGCTAAGCTATTTGAGCTATATATCATTCACTAGAATACTTCTTAGTACTTTTAATCACAGAGATCTTTAGGAAACCTAAGGATGAAACTGAATATATTGTCACCAGATGTTGAAGGTAAGTGAATTGAAAATTTGGAACGCGTGAGTTTTTATCCACGTCTTCGTCATTGCTCCTTGCTTTCCTTTGTTTTCATTCCGTAAATTGAGTGTGTCTGTGTGTCAGGCGGTTGCCTCCCATGCTCTGCGGGGATGGTCCAACAATGGCTAAAATTTAGAATGTACAATGAGGGCACGTTCCATGCGTTGTTGCAGGGGTAACCGCTCCGAATGTCAAGGCAAGGATCTTTACAACTCGTCGAAGACAGGCATCTAGCTTAGACCACAAGCCCTTGATCCACAGACTCGTACCAAGCTGGTACCAAACGCTTTGAGAAGAAATAAATGTATTTTCTAAACATTGGTTTTACTGACACTAGTCAGGCTCCTTCCCGCTCTCAATTCAAACGACCCTTCTTTTTGTCAGTAATTTTACCGTCCCTGAGCATCAATGTTAAACCTTGTGCATTAAATGATAATCATTGTTAAACCCAGTTAATGTAATGTAAAGATATGGTTCGACAGCGAAGATGACTCTTGCCAGATTTAAACACGTTTAAATATACATATAAACTGATTAAGAGGTTAACGTAGCATTTATGTACATCTTAATATCATCATCCACACGCTGCTTCACTTGAAGCCTAAGGCTGACTCTGCTTTTGGTTCCCTGTGAGAGAAATTGCACGAAGGAGTCACCAGCACTTGCTGTGGTGGTTCACGAATCTATCACTTTCATATTCTGAGGTTGCAAGCCTCTCATAAGTCTGTACAACCACCAGCAAGTTAAGCATGTCAAAATACAAAATATAAAATGATAAAATGTACAACTTACCCTGTATCGGGTGAGCATTTACAGACTTCTGGCACAATACAATTCCGAATAATGTCAAGCCACTGGTTATAAGGCTGTCTTACAGGTAATCAGGGTATTAATGTTAGTTATAATCCCACTATTATCCTGTATATAGGTTCCGAAGAATTTGTAATGTCCAGTATTATAAATTGGAGTTTTCTTTCTGGTTAATCTCAGAATATCCTCCATACGCGGTCCGGTCCTCTCTATTGGAATACTGTTTTTATTTGGTTCTGGCTTGCCTGACAATGTAGTCTTGACTCAATGGAACATAATGCCGGCGTTTAAAATTGTGCTACATTATAAGGGACTTTTTCGCCCCGCTCCCAGCTTCCTACGCGGGGAAAAATCTCCAATCAGAAGTAGTCTATTTTAATATATTTCATCTAAACAATGCATATTCGAATATATGACTTTTGTATGTCTTCTCACCCGCCCCCGTCATGAAAATCCCGCATAACAACATGATGGGGTTTATTTGAAAATTCTCCAATATAAGGTCTAAAGCTACCGGTTTTTAATGAATCATATTTGTAACTCATGATTTAACCACAGTTAAATGTTGACAAACACCGAGTCCCTCTCCAGAAGTACTACACAATCTTCATGCCACACCTAACATAATTTGTAGTGTGTTTTAAACACTCTGTCGGCACATTTGCAGTTATCTCTCGATTATCAATACAAGAAGTATGGTTGCAAAGCTGGTGTGAGAGACTGGCCCCCGTCCTTGTTTGTTTTTAACACAGGTAGGGCAGTGTTATCTTCCTGGTTCCAGAAGGGGTTGTTAATGTTATCTCCAACCGGGTCAGTGATCAAAACAACAAATCAAAACGTGAGACGTTGTGTCCAAATTATGAGACAAGGCGCGAGTAAGGAAAAAATGAAGGGAAGGGCACAGAAGAGAAAAAGACAAGCAAAACATAGAAACATGAAAAGCACGCGCACTTCGCTACACTGGGATTGACTTACAAATCTCTTCATCTGCCACACCTGGTGCGTGTTGCTTACATAAACAAAGTGTAGTATGGTCGTTTACTCTTATGTCTAGATTCCTCTCTCAGTCGATCGTGTCATGTCAACCACTTTTATGGGGTGTAGTGATTGTTCACGGACGCCATAATGACAAGGCAAGTAGTTAAAATTTCTTGCTTCGTATTGAAACCAATGCTGGTTGAAAGGTTGTGTAAGATTATTCTGCATTATCTTTGCGAAGATAAATGTGATTAAATTTCAGGGAATGCCCGGTAAAAATCTAAGTCCGTAGTTGATTTATACGAAAGATATTCGGAAGGGCCATACACAGAGAAAAAAAGAAAATTTTTGCTGACATCCTTATATAGTTATTCTTACTTTATTTCTTATTGTCACGATTAGAACGACAGGTTAAATGAAGGCAAAAGAAAAGTTGAAAAAAAAAAAAACGAATGACCAAATGTCATTTCGTGACAATGGCTTACGTCTAAAATTAACGACCAACACTTTTTTAATTGCCTAGACAACTAATTTTTCAGCATTTGAAAGAAGGACAGCATATTAAGAAATGAAATAAGAATAACTAAATCAGGATGTCAGTGAGATCTGCATCTCCTAAAGCAGGGTCGATAAAAGGGAGCTCTCAAGGGATGATTTAGTAGATCTGTAGTTGACGGAAGGGGAAAAGAGAAAAACAATTTTAAAGCTAGAGAAATATCTCTCGTCGGTATTTGAAAACGTGTAACTTTGATCTATGCCTGAAAATTTGCTTCATACGATTCCAGCAACGCAGAAGTGGAAAATTAAGAGTTAATGAAATTTTACCTAATGTTACCAGTTATGGAATCCCCATGGAAAGAGAGGCAGAGGTAGACTAAAAAAAAAGAACACATGGAGAAGAGAACTAGATACAGAAGTGAAAATGATGAGGAAAACATGGAAATAACTTGAGCGGATGGCACGTAGCAGGAGGATTTTGCGTGTCTTTGTTGAAGACCGATGCTACTTGGGGAGCTAAAGGGTATTGCTTGATTGAACGTTTCAAAGGGAAGATCTTTTGTAGTTGTGACATGTACTGGAAAAGAGCCTACAGTAATCTTACAGCTTATTGTAACCTTATAGCTGCTCTCTGATTTGCTAGCTAAACATGCGTTAGACCAACTGTCTATTTCGACAGCTCACCCTTTTGTCCCCGCCCTCTTTCTTTAAACACGGGCTAACGCAGTGTTTACAATCGTCGTGACCTGTCAGTCATAACAGGAAACAAATCACGCTTTGGTTTTACTCCTTTCCACTCACGCGAGCTCATCTGTCAATCATACAATACTCGACGGACAGACAGCACGTGAGAAAGGCACTGACCCTTTGAAGTGTGTTCAGGGAAAGTCTAGAAATCCCTAGTTTCATTTTATCTTGGAACACGGGCTTTCTGCAGAGGAAACCGCTAAGAGAACGAAAGTCTTTGATATCGGTCACCCCTCTAGACGAGAACCGCTGGAAAGACCGAAACTTAAGCCTTATCTTGCGTCTCTGCTTCTGAATTTTTGTCCCACACAGTAGTGCGAAATAACGCCATTAGAGATGAAAGAAATCCAATGATATATATATATATATATATATATATATATATATATATATATATATATATATATATATATATATATATATATATATATATATATATATATATATATATATATATATATATATATATATATATATATATATATATATATATATATATATATATATATATATATATATATATATATATATATATATATATATATATATATATATATATAGCTGTTTTCTTTAACCGAACCATCAGTGTCAGTCAGAATTTGAGAAGAAAGTCTAGCGAGTAGACATAACCATTTCTTTGGATTTATTGGTTAAAAAGTGATTCGTGGAGATTTTTATTCTGGATTTTATGGTAAATAGTGCTAAGTGTTAGAAGTATTCTACAGGTATAGCATTTAAAGTTAAACACTTAAATACTTAAACATACAGTAAAATACTTCGCTTAGATTGTTTTTATTGCTGGTAAGGGGAATTAAATAAAATAACGGGTAGCGATTTCCATAACCAGATATTCAATTAAAATGTTAAGCCACGTCCCCGACCGCTACCTAGCTGAGACGAGACGGTAAATTGTGTTTACAGTGTAGACCGACGCATCACTAAACTCTCCAGGAGAGAGAGATAAACACGACGGTTAACCAGACTGAACTTAGAGGCTAGACGGCTGATAGTGGGAGGGAACAAAAATACTGTTTATATTTCATTGGAAATTGGGGTTATTATAGTGCCTATTATTATTTTTTTAAATGCC
Organism: Oreohelix idahoensis; assembly: GCA_024509875.1. Classification (NCBI taxonomy): domain Eukaryota; kingdom Metazoa; phylum Mollusca; class Gastropoda; order Stylommatophora; family Oreohelicidae; genus Oreohelix; species Oreohelix idahoensis. The sequence continues at coordinate 119,264 of JAMPIV010009129.1, forward strand.
ATACGACAAATTAACAGACACCGACAATTTAATAGCACTAAAGTATAGGTGATAAGTTGTACGTTGCACATTGTGAGGAATAAATAATAAATAACACGCTATGATAGACTTGCCAGCAGCGAGAAGGGGCGGGAGAGTCTTCATCGGCTCAGTCCGACCCAAATCCGCGGCCAGCGATGTCTGTGTGTAGGCGTAGAACGAACACCGTGTATCTTTTAAATTTGTCAGGAGTGACAGAGCGGACGAGAGATTGTCGTGTACCCGTTTATACATATTTATATTTACATAGAGTGGTAGCATTTTCTCACAAATGTTTCTTGTATTCTTTCGCAGACCTGATCCTCAAGTAGACGACCAGCGGGGTTTTTTTCGTTTCCTTATTCCATTTCATGCTAGAAGTTTATATATTATACAGTTGAAGTTCCTGTATCTAGAGTCACATTCCCTAGTGCACACATCGGAGGAACAGTGCTAGTTTTTTTTTTTTGAACAGTGAAGACAACCCTTTATGATTTATATTATTTCCAGGATTCATCGTGGACCTTAACTTATTCGGCGTTCACCTTTGTTGCGGGTCTTTATATTAGATTAGGATGAGTAAATACATTCACTCAGGCCAGGTCCACATATAGGGGTATGGAGATAGACCCCGCACACAACCCTTCTCCACCAACGATGAATAATGTCACCACAAAGGCCAGGCTGGACAAATGAATAAACAATTTATTCTCTATAACCAAGCTCCACAAATCTCATCAGGAAAGCCATTTATTACATTGGCATTATATAGAAATACAGTCATCAAAATTGCTCAGTATCGTCTGTCGCTATAACGCTGTCCTCGACAGGTTTTCACAAATTTAATTAATTCATGTTCTTCACATAATAAGAATTCCTTTCATACATCGCTGACTTTAGCAAACGGCAACTCTAGGCGTCTGCTACTAGACCCAAAAGTCATGACGTACTTCCTGTAACCAAGGGTCACCGGTCATAAACAAATATGACGACTTGTCGAACCGTTTTGATATCGACATACATGTTATGAATTTTAATCATAACAACCTCATTAGCTATTTTTTGGGATGAACTGGGTGCAGTGAAGTGAATCTGTATGACAACACGCTCAAAAATTCCCCGCTCAAAAACTAGTTAATGTGTTTTTAAAATCTATAAATAACTACAGTATTTGAAATGTGTCTGAGGGCCCAGTCAAATTTACCGCCAACAATCTCTCTAGTATATTTGAATTTGTCCAGGAAACAAGTCAAAAGTTACCGCCCACCAAAATTTATCTAAGAGCATAGTACCAATTTAACAACCAATCAAATCGTTTCCTTTTCTTGTAGTGATAAGAAAATTTTGGTTGACGTGGAAATAATGCCTATTTTGTGTTTTTGACCGAACGTAGATAATTTATTTCTTAATAACTAAAAATAATTAAAATGAAAGGGATATCTCGAGTTATAGCGCTGACATTGCTTAACACCTAAACATAAAGATTCCCTCCTAATAAAATTATATTAACTTAGTAAAATTTAATTTAGTGATATTTTCACATCAGGGTAATGCCCAATTTAATTACTTAAAAATTACCCAGATTGAAATGCAAAGGAATAACTAAGGGAAAACTATATAGAACGATAGAGAGAAATTGGCCGTTTAATTATCACTTTTGATAATTAAAATCGGTCCACAAATAAAAAATCCACGCCGAGCTGACGTATCCTAAAAGACAGTATGACCAAGCCTTTGCCGTTTGAACTGAGAGAGCAGTGCTAAGAACCCTTTTACGGCCAGTCAGCTTGTATGTGTGTGAACGTATTTACCTGAGGGTAAGAAAGATAATTTTATTTGCATACTTTGTTAAATAATTGACCTGTAAGTAAACAGGCAATGTGTTCCATATTAATTCGAATACTGCCGGCGGGATGTGTTGTGTCACGCTGACCTAAGTAGGAATGTGTGTAGTAAGCAGGCTTGTTCGAAACGAAAAATTGGTGTATAGTGTTTGCAAATTGGCAACAAATTTGTGTCAGTAAGTGTTAATAGTAATTTAATTTAGTATTTTCTTCTGGAGTGACACACTGTTCAAAGATCATGTGTTAAACATATAGGGAAGGTTAGAATGAAGTAATCAATAGGTCACATGCTGTATTGTACTTGCCATGATTATTGTATGGAAGCCAAACATGGACGAGGGACCCAAACATTGAATCAACACAGAGAAAGAAGGATTACATGAAACTGATTGTAGACAACGAAATTCAAGGTCTTGTGCAACTTGTTAGCACAAATAACTGACGATGGTAAGTTTAATATTGTTTAGGGGTGAATTGATTGAGGCAGACTTCTACATGGAATGGGTTGTCCTTCTATTCCAGGTTATATCACGAAGTTACCTCGTGGCTGCATTAAAGTGAGAAGAGGAGCGTGTGGGAGTTGAGAGCTTCATATAAAGCCTGGAGATAGATCCCATCTTCTCAGCCAGGAGTCACAAAGTTGGTGATCCTGACTACTATTGAAAGAACAGCAGCAGCAACAGTCTAAAGTTAAGTCCTTTAAGAAGGCAATGTCGGTTCATCCAAACTCATTCACCAAAGAAAACTTAAACACCGTTGTGTGATGAGAGTAGCAGACCTTACAGTGTAGGACTAGTAGCATTATCAATATTAGGAACAGGAACTGTGTGTGTAGTCATTCCAGTGACCCCTTTACAGAAATGGAACAGATTTTCCAAAATATTTATTTTATTATGTAAATAAGCATTTTCTTGATTTTGAGAATTCCTGACCAAAAAGATTGAGGGTCAGGATAATTAAATTGTACATACAATTTCATACAGCCTTGCTTAACTAATTTTGTTAAAGTTAAAGTTCTGTTTGAAATAAATCATTAATTATATTAAATACATTCCCCTAGATCCGTAGCTAAATCAATTTGGGATCAGAAGAGGTAGCGGTTAGGGACTCAGAGTACATCATCATCATCTTCTCTGAAAACTTACATAGCTTGACCCCACTTTGATATCTATACACCCTTGCTCTTTTCAGAGAAGAGGGTATTACTTATAAGACCAGTCTCTTATCTGGCACTATCCTGGTATCCTCTGATACAACTATTTGTCCAGGATAGCCTATACTTTTATTAACATCAAAACCTCTTATGACACTGGGGTCAATTTGTGTTCTTGACAGCTGGGGGTGATACACTAATCAACAGTAAAGTAGGGATTATGTTCGTGGAATAAATTTACCAAGGGATACCACAGACCCAATGGAAGAATATAAAATAGGTAAGAGTGTGAGAGGTGGCCACACGAATGAGAGAGTGTGTGTTGATTTTATGGTTGCTGGAAATTATCTATTAATTTTTGGTGGTTTGATTTTGTTTACTTTACTTGTCATATAGTGTACCAATATTGTTATTCTGTAAACCTGGTGCTAACCTTCAACATTTGGGTAAATATTTTCTTTGGGTTATTTTCCTTTACGGGGAAGGCGCACCATTCTTCTTTATTTCCTCTATATGTAAATTATTTTCTTGATACCTTTGGTTAACTTGATGTTGTAAACTGTTTAGTGATATAAACAACAAGAAAACTTAACTTTGTGAGTTGGTCAGACCCATACCCATTTATCCTTAGTTTATTTCACGTCTGTGTGTCTTGTTGTCACATAATTGTGTGTGTGTAGAGTAACCTTTTCTTTCATTATATATGGAGGCAAAGACTGTTTTATAACAAAGCACAGTTGTACGGATAGGCTGGATGAGAAAAACCTACTCACTCCAGAGACACATCTTTCCCTCAACCTACCACCTGTGAAATCTATTTCTATACATTCTCGTGTATTAGTCAACCGTTACTCTTTACCTAGACTGGGCCCAATAAACCAATTAACCTACCGTACGACAGTAGTTCACTATTTAAGCGAATTTTAGTCAGCTAGCTCTCGAGTTTTCATTGGGAATGCAGAAAAAGTACCTTTAATTCTGGAGATTAATGTATAAGCTCTGTTCTTTCTCCTTTCTAAATAGTCGCTTTCATTGTCTGTTGTTATCTCCCTAGTCTTTAGCATGCAGAACAATTTCAGCGACTGAGAAATATTTGTAGTTACTATACTTTCCAGCTGCCTTATCTTCACACACTACACAATTTTTGTTATTTATTTATTTCTATCTTTTTCCAGGAGATGGATTTCTGTCGCCCCTGCCAGTTTCCTCGTTTTTCATTGTGCTCGAGAACATCCGTAGAAGCCTCGAGTCTTTAGGAACTGGTGTGAATCTACTGTCCTGGTCATGCAGGGTTATGCAGCAATGAGAGAGCTGACAGGCTAGTGTCGAGAGTACCCATAGTTAAGGGAGAGATGCTAAGTACAGTTGATGATCACCTGTTAGAGAACCACACTGCAATAGACGAATCAACAAGGCTTAGACTGTTGGAATTTGACATTGAACGTAAGACTAGCAGGCATGGACATATTAGAGGATGTATCCGTGGTGTATGCAACCAGCGCGCTACAGAAACAATAAGCATGCATACCTTTCGACATTTGTTGAGGGAGGTTGAGCACCTATGGGTTTGCCCGGAATTCAGTGGTATCGATTCTGTTTACCAATATCAACAATAACAATCATTGTGATCGAAGATGATCTCGTCCGTACTTGAATAAAATTTAAAAAAAAACCGCTTATGTTTCGGCATATCAGGCCCTTATCATGATCAAACAAACAAGATGAAGTCTGTGTGCGCTTGGAACTTATTAAGACAAACAGATGAAATTAACTGTTCGAGAACCTTTGTTGGGGAAGAACGAATTATATGTTGTGTTCAGTATCCGACTATTCTATTACCATATTTTAAATATGATATATTTGGATATAATATAATGTCATATACTGTCTCAAGGGTGAATGCTGCATGCATCGCCAAGACGAACCAAAACTTAAAAAAAGAAAAAAAAATTTCCACGCGACTAAAAGATGAAACTTTTGTTGGAGGGGGAAAAAAAACAAAAAAACAAAAAAAAACCACGTGTTGATTTAAGCACAACGTGTTGCATAATCTTATTTTTTTTTTTTTAAATTAAATGTCTTAAAATTTTAATTTCATGCAATCTGAGCTGTTTCATTTTCACGGAAAAGAGAGAAGTCAACTATAAAGAAAGATGACGAAGATTACGATTAAACAGCAGAGGATTTTTATGGAGGTTAAACCCGGCATTAGTGGAGCACTCATTTAATTAAATTGTAAATGATAATCCTAATAATCATGTATCAAATATAGCACGCCTGGTTAAACAAGTGTTTAACATTTTATCTTGAACACCTTTTAATTAACTTAATGGAAAACCTTTAATCCGACGGCCTAAAGACCTGTCTGAGGCAACCTTCTATCAATATCTATGTATTATTAATGTCTTGATTTGTATTTACCATAACTGCTTCTTTGTCGCTCGCCTCTCTCCCTACTAGCCCTCGTTATTTTTTTTTGTTGTATTTTTTATTTCGTTCTTGCTTTTCAACATTGTTCACGCGCGCTGTTTCTCACTTGGATTAGATATCAGGATGGGGCTTCTCTGCGAGAATAAAGGGCAGGGAAGTCGCTGAACAGAGTGGAGCCTACATGACAACAACCTCCAGCATGAGAATGGAGGTAGAGGCAATTACTGCAGCACTGAGGTGGCTGTCTGAAACTCCATCAACCAGGGCAGTTAATTGTCAGACTCTCAAGCCTTGCTTCGGAAAGTTCAGAACGGATGGCTGCGGCAGGAATGGAAAACATCAATAGAATTCTCAAGTCTTGAAGAACTGGTGTGGATCTACTGTCCTGGTCATGCAAGGGTTCGTGTCAATGAAAAAGCTGACAGACTGGCCTCGAGAGCACCCTTAGTGGGGACACTGAACATGGATAAGGGAGAGATAGTAAGGGCTATTAATGATCGCCTGCTGGATAATGACATTGCAATGAATGAATCAACAAGGCTGAGACTGTTGGAGTTTGGCATCAAACGTGGGGCTAGAAGAAATGGACGTGAGAGAGGATGCATTCGTCGTATGTATAACCAGCGTGCTACATGTACAATTAGCATTCATACTCTTCGACATGTGCTGAGGGAGACTGAGCACCTATGGGTTTGCCTGGAGTACTGGGAGGTCGATTCTGATTAACAATAACAATAGTTAGAGGTGGCATAGTGTTCCTACTGTAATTGACTAAAGCGACATCAGCTACACCTTTCCCCCGGTATCACGCTGTTCGATTAGCGCTTTTCCGATATAACGCTGTTTCCATTTTATGCCATATGGCTGATATATGCTTTAAAAATTCGATCTTATGCTAAGCTCTAAACTTCATGCGAGGCAGGATAATAACTGTCACATGCACATCAAGTACATTAAGGAAGGCGGGATAGCCAAGAAGCATTTTCATTGCTATTATTATGAAGCATGACCCCACAATGGAATGCAGTTCTATTGTAATCTGTAACGCAGAAGAAGACCTTGAGTGCACAAGGTGCTTCTTGGAGAGAAAAAGAAAGTCGCAAAGCAAATTCGATTCTGTTTTTTTTTTCTCCTTAAGTTTTCTCGAATATCCCCCCCCCCGCGACCAATCCGCAGTGACCTCTACATCTGGAGCCAGAAAAACGTTTTCAACACCTACAAAACTTTCTCCTAACCAGTCATCTGATGACGAATACAGCTATTGCCGTAACAACTGTGACCACAAGCAATGGAAGTAACAGCAATTAAAGTCCTATAACATTTTAAAACTATTTTCTGTAAGTACAGTACATATTATACATAATATTTATGTTGTACTCAATGAGCATGATAATTATATGTAGTTCATTAATGTTGTTAACTATTTAGTTTTTGTATTTTACCACTTTTTACTAAATTTTTTTTTTTTAAACACATTTATGGCCCTCGAGAACGAATTCATTTAATTTATATTAATTCTTATTGGAAATCAATTTTCGTTTAGCGCTTTTTCAGTTAGTGCTCGATTATTCAAGAACGAATTAGCAGCGCTAAGCGGGGGATCCCTGTTCCTCTATTTACGGGTTGTATAGTTTTTAGTTTATTTTAATGTGTTCAGCTTAGTTCCAGATTTCTTTCTCATCTGTTTTCCTTTGCTTGTACCCGACAAAAGCCTCACAGCCCTAACGTAGGCTAGTTTCTTTGCCCTACCAAGACGTCCGATTGACAGAGTGGCTAGAGCGCTGGTCTTTTGCGGAAAAAGAGGCGGGTTCGATTCACAGAATGAACACGCTTCAGTCTACTTAGCTGTTATTGGGTATCCGACTTTGCTCTTCAGTTAGGGAAGGGAAAGGTGACAAGAAAGGGAGCTGTTCACCCCACCTCTCGATGCTAGATCTAGTATAACACTTTAATCCTCTATGACAGAATCTACTATGATATTACCTTTACCTTTACTAAGATAAAATACCTATTTTTGCTGGAAATAAAGATCGGCGGGTCGTGTGTGTCGTAAATTTTGAGAAGATAGGATTGAGATATTTATGGTCCCGTACTAGCAGAGGTGATAGTGAAAGCTATGTGAGAGGAAGGTGTAAGAAATAGTTCCTGTTTCATGAGGAGAAATGGTGTAAGAGTAGGACCAGTCTTGGATTGAGTAATTGCTCTAATCCAGCCTATCTTTTACGACTCTATTTAAAGTAGACACACTTTCTCACTTGGTACAGATTCAAATTACACTACCCTCACGTACACACAATTTTGTGACAGAAATACGTGCAGACGTGAAAACAGATAAACTATGGATCACATATATGGGCAGGGGTTTTGACCAACACTATAGCTTAAGGTTTATTTAGTTTATTGTTACTAGAAATATCACATCAAGAAAAGCATTACATCAACAAATTTTGGTTTACATAAGAGAAAAGAAATTATAAATCTAATAGGCCCTCCCTCTTGTATAGGGAAACTAGGAAAGATCCCAACAGAAATAATTTACCCAAAAGATCAAAATAATTAACAATGGGAGTAGGGAGTAGTCAGGACAGGTAAAGAATAAGTCCTTAATTTAACCTATCCCGTGAACACTCAGATTAGTGAGAGATAAAAATAAAAAAAAGAAGATGGTATATTAATAGTAACTTAAGAAATAAGTTCTTTCGTTCCGTTCACTCACTATATACATACAGTGGCCCACTTTCAGATTTGCTTACCCCCACTGTCGACGCTGCATACATTCCATGGAATTTAAATCAAACAGTTATTACGACTATTCAGAGTCATGTTATTTGTCAAGTTCAGCCCCAGACTCTCCGGTTATGCTGACTGCTATTTTCCGGGAGTCGCTGAATTGATGCTTTGATTATTTTCCTGGATATTTCTCTTCTTACTGCAGGTATTAGTTTGGAATACGTTTTTTTTTCTATGTGGGGGCACTGTCCTGGAAATTTATAAGTTAATATATTGTTCCGGTGTGGTCTAGCCTCCAATGGCTGTGACTCTCTCTCTGTCGTAATGAAATGTGTAAAACCAGAATGTTACTCCTAGGCTGTTTTCGGAGGAAAATAGCCGAGTATGACCCGTGAATTCTCTCGAGTATAATTCCGTAGTAAGAAAACTTTACTGTCAAATGGTTTAGAAAAAATAGTGCTGTAAGTTCTGTCACATCAGGCCAGTAATATTTATATTTATGTAGATGGAAAAATCTTCTGCTATAGTCCCGTTCCAGTTATCATTTAAATTTTAAATTGTAGTGTTCTGGTTATTTAACCACTCTCATGAATGGAGAAGGTGGACCGCACAGGGTCACAAAATCAGATTTCACAAACAATGTCTGGATGTTTAAGAACATAAGACCATAATGTCCTAAGACATAAGACCATAAACCCGCTGGATCGCAAGGGTATGACCAGCCTATATGTAAAAAATAGATAAACATGTAATCATACTATAATCATATCCTAACACACGCGTTATTAAATTAAAGTTAACTCCATAAGTGTCTAGCTACTCTCATCGCTTTTAATACTAGATATGAACACTAGTCACTTAAAATTTACACACGATGAAAATAAAAATAAATGGTATCTCGACAATTATCAATCGCCTAGCGTCTTATAATTATTTAAGCTTCTCTTTCTGGGGAATAACAAGAAATTAAATTACGTTTACGGCTGGAGAAAATTTAGCTATAAGTTTATTTAATACGTTATTCCACTTAACACAGAATCCCAGTGAAATATAATGAAAAACTGTAACGATTAAATCACTCAAAATTCTAATATATATATTATTACCGCAACACAGGAAAATGAACTCTCCGCGAATCTAAGTAATTCTTTATAAAAAAACTCCAAGATGTCGAGCTAGAATATCAACAATTCCTGAGGCTGGCTCTTATGGTGGTGCCGATTTTGAAACAGCGTAGTTTTCTGGATCCCCCGTTGCTACGGCTGTCAAACGTCAGGAATATATGTTCTTTCGTATGCCCAGTGGGCTGGAAAAATTGGATAAATAATTCTGGGTAATGTACAGTCCAGTTACGATTTTATTCTTAATGTTTATTGGTCTCTTGGGCCCAACCGGTTCACGAAGGAGCTTGGGACTTGTAGCCACGAAGAAGACACCATTAATCCTTCACTGAATGAAGAAAGAGGACCGAACTAGTCCAAAAATCGAGGGCGGCCTGCATGGAGGCCGTAAGGAGGCAGCCCCTCCACCATGCAAAGGCACAACAGGCCAATCACCTGTTTGCTTTAAACCACGATTACGAGTAACACAAGAGAGAAAATCGGACTGATTCTAAAGGCGACGAACTGGAACGGACTACGGACTACGACTTATGGAACATGGAACACAAGAAGTATAAATGGGAAGGAAGAGGAGCTGGTGGAAGAGATGAGGAAAGCAAAACTAGAAATCCTGGCTATAACGGAAACAAATAAAAAAGGACAAGGAGTCATGGATCTCAATGGCAACACGCTGCTCTACAGTGGTGTACCCATATCCGAAAGAGCTAAAGGGGGTGTGGGTTGCATTGTGGCCCAAAATCAAAAAGATAGTATCAACGGGTGGAACTTTGTCTCAGAGCGCATTATGGTTGTGAAACTAAAAGAAGGAGAAACCATAGTCAACCTGGTCATAGTGTATGGGCCAAATGAGGATGAGAGAGCAGAGGTCAAGGAGGAATTCTTCGAGCTGCTTCAAAGGACAGTGGATGACTGCTAGAAGAAATTATCATGCTCGGAGATTTCAATGCCAGAGTTGGAAATGACCATGTTAGATGGGGTGGAGTTATCAGAAGATATGGAGAAGATACTCTCAATGACAATGGAAAGCGACTCCTTAGATTCTGCAGTGAGCAGAATCTGATCATTACAAACACAAAGTTCCCCCATAAGCGCATACATGCATACACTAGATGTGAACCAACAAAGAATGAGAAGTCAGTGATCGACTATGCCATTGTTCGGAGAAGCTCATTCAAATATGTCCGAGATGCAAGAGTCTGGAGGGGGCCAGAGATTGGAAGTGATCACTACCTGCTAACAATCAAACGAACAACTGAAAGAGTTGCTCAGCCTAGGAACTGCTCAACATCACGCAAGAAACCAAGTAAACGAGCAGGAGAAATGAGCATTAGGACCTACAAGCTGAGAGAGCCAGAAATTAAGACCAGATATCAGGGGCTTATTGCTGCAGCGGTGAGCAACACAGAAGAACAACCTGATGACTTGGAAACCCTCTGGATTAAATTCAAGGATATCATAAAGACAGCTGCTGCAGAAGCATGTGGTGAAGTCCGACTTGGGAACCAGAGAAAGAGGACTCCTTGGTGGACAGAGGAAGTCAAAGAGAAAATAAGAGAGAAGAAAATGGCATGGAAACAATACTTAGGAGCTAAAAACACAACAGGACAAATGGAAAAATATAGAGAATATGTGACACTCAGAACAGAAGTAAAGAACAAAGTGCTAGCAGCAAAACAGAAGTCCTGGGAAGAATTTGGAGAAAAGCTAGAAAAAGATGCACAAGAAAACCAGAAATTGTTCTATAAGACCCTAAAGAACATGAGGAAGGAAAAACAATGCTCTCAAATTTATAAAGGACAAGCAAGGCAAATTGCTTACTGCCCCGAAGGAAGTAATGGAAAGATGGAAAGAATATTTCTCAGAACTCCTTGATGGTGAGCAAGGTCAAACATCAGAAATGATAACCACTAGCACAGAAGAGGAAACCAATGGTGATGAAGATGACATAAAGATGGAAGAACTGAAGGCAGCACTGGAGAAAATCAAGATGGGCAAAGCAGCAGGGCATGATGGTATAACACCAGAAATGGTTAAGTACATGGGAGCATCAGGCGACCTGTTACTCTTAAGGGTCCTACAGGCAGCATGGTGCAACAAGACCATACCAAAGGATTGGGAGATAGCCATCATAACACCAATTTTCAAAAAGGGTGACAATCGACAGTGTGGAAACCATAGAGGCATATCCCTTCTCAGTGTCCCTGGAAAAATCTACTCTAGAATCCTAGAGCAGAGACTCCGACGCCTAGCTGAGCCACAATTGGATGAGGTCCAGTGCGGATTCCGAGCAAACCGAAGTACTCAAGACCTAATCTTCACACTCAGACAGCTGAGTAAAAAGGCCCTTGAGTATAAGAGTGAGATCCATCTTTGTTTCATAGATCTGGAAAAGGCGTTTGACAGGGTCCCTTGGAGCAAACTTTGGGACTGTTTGGCAAAGGAAGAATATTCCAGCACCTCTGATTCATGCTATACAGAGCTTCTACAAGTCTTGCAGAAATTATGTGAGGACAGCAAACCATAAGTCAGAAGAGTTCAGGACCACCACTGGTGTAAGACAAGGTGATATCCTATCACCTTACCTCTTCATACTCCTTATGGACGATGTCATCAAGGCATGTAAGGAGAGAACAAGAAAGTATTCAGTGGGGTACTGGAAGATGAGACAGGTCTATATTTCAGAGCTGGCATTTGCTGATGATGTTGCCCTGATTGCTAAATCAGAGGCACATCTCCAATCCAACCTGCAAGTCTGGAAGGAAGAGCTGGAGAAGAGAGGGATGGTCATAAGCAGCTCTAAAACAAAATCCATGGTGATATCGCGAGAAGAAAGAAGACATCAGATTAAGCTGGGAGAACAGGTCCTGGAGCAGGTCGACCACTTTAAATACCTCGGAGCTATTATAGACCGAAAGGGAGGCATCAAAGAAGAGTTGGCCACTCGAAAAGCAGCAGCTGGGAGACTTTTTCAGGCCATAAATCGAGGATTCCTCAGCAAGAGAGAGGTTGGTAAGAAAACGAAGATGGCTGTATACCGCTCCACCTATGTCCCAGTCTTGACATATGGATGCGAGTCATGGGCAATGACTACAACCCATAAAAGCCAGATCCAAACCTCAGAAATGAGGTATCTGAGGAAGGTGGTTGAAGTAACAAGAAGAGACATGGTACGCAACCAGACGATACGTCAAGGCCTAAAATGCCACCCCCTACAGACCCAAGTAGAACAGTCCCAACTAAGATGGTTTGGCCATGTCTGCAGAATGGGAGAAGATCGGCTACCACGACAAGCATGGGAAACAAAGAGCCAAGGATCCAGACCCCGAGGACGACCCAGAGTCCGCTGGGAGGACAACATTAGACAATCTTTGAAGGACCGAGGACTAGAATGGAACCAGGCCAGGAGGAAGACAGCCGATAGAATAGTCTGGCGCTTTCTCTTCCAAACCTCTACACATCACGGTAGAAGGGGAACGACTAAGTAAGTAAGTAAGTACTGGTAAATAAGCGCTGGCCGCTGGTTTTGATCAGGTGATATATTATTAAGAAAAGAACATTTATGAAAAACTGCTACTATCCTATCCACCCGTGATTTTTCTGCTATGGCATGTCGGGAACAAGGGTATGCGCCCTCCCCCGTTATTGCCCGCGAGAAATGAACAGCGCACAAAGTCTATTATTATTTAATTTATCCGTACGCGCACTGTAGCGAAAATCGAAGGTCACTACTAGCTATTGGTCGGCGTCTATTGTTTTGTCACATAACATTAACTCTAGTCATTTATTTATGTTCACACTCATCCGTCACGCGTAATGATCTCAGTCAGCTAAGCCGTATCTTCTTGTGTAAGAAAAGTTGTGATGGAATTTACATTACGCTGAACGACTGGCTAGGAAATATCTACGCGTTATGTTATTTCACTAGTTTTAAATGCTAGGGAATTAAAGTGAATAAAAATGATAAACTTAACACATTTTAACACTTAAACACAATTTCTATTACTACAAATCCGAAAATGAAATCCCCACGAGACATTTTAACACATTTAGCAAAGAATGGTTCTAGTCTGGCGTGTTTAGATTATCCAAGAATCTCTGAGCGACTCTGATAATTGAATTTGAGAGAGCGCGGTATATATACAGATCAAGGTGTTATTATTGCTAGAAGATGTTACAATTCACACCTTGTGTATAGCAGAGAAATCAGGAAACTACGTTTCCCGGATCAAAAGTTCTCGTTCATTCTACTCAGCGATGCTGATCGACATCAGAAGACTGGCCGTGCACAGGCCTCTCTTAGATTACGTCCACTTTCCTCAGATCAATCATTTATCTCCGCCTTAAACGTACGAACATCAAAGGTGGTCGGGAAAATATTATCGCCCCTGTATCTCTTCAAACAGTCCGTTATTTGTACGCGCATCTGTCTAATGACCGACAATGGGCAAATCAGCTCGCGTGAGAAACTCAGGTAAACAAACGTGATTCGCTCCCCTGTTAAAACTGGCAGGTTTAGGGCGTGGATTCAAAGGTGAGTCATACAACCAGAAATTTGCGTGGTTTGGCTTAGCCAATGGTAGACACTAAATGGGAAAGCAAATGCTGTCAGATCACTGTATCAATATTTCCATTCTACGTCACAGCATCTATTTCAAATATTAACCATGTGCCTAGATCAGTCGGTTATATCAGTAGGCTATTTTGTAATGTGTGATATATTTCCTCATTATGTAACAGTTATGTATTCATTTATTTTCCTAAAGCGGCCTAGCAAGCATGGATCCACAACTACAGCTGGTCCCCTTACAGACAGCCTACATAAAAGCATTCGTGTGATCTTCCAGTGGTGGTTTCTGTACCAATTAAATAAACATAATGGGGTTGCCAGCCACATGTATGCATTGTTCTGTATTATTCCTCCAGATTATGACTTTTTACTTTGGTTGGTGTTATTGTTGGCGTTATTGTGCTTTTCAGTAACTGATTCCATTCGTCGTTTCTGGTAAGGTGTTGTGTGTTAGAGAAAGGTGAATCTATGTCAAAGTCACGGATTGCCTCCCCTTAGCTCTGCAGTAGTGGTCCACCAGTGGCCAAAACGCAAGAGTATCTAAAATTGGTCGTCGAAGGTGCCTACCTTTGCATAAAATTACATTTGGCAGAGTTGTAAATAGAAGGGTAATGACGCTTTTATCCCCAGGGTGTTTCACAAGATAATGCTGAAGGCAACAAAAATGCTGTATTGGCAGGGCAATTGTTAAGTTTAAAATTTGATCCGCCGCCTTTTGTGAAGAATTAAGCAATGGTTTTAGCCCGTTCAAGCCCACAGCTGGTGTAAATCCAGCGAAATCCCTTTTATGAGTCTTTGCTCTATAGCTGTAACAATATGTCTAGATATATATATATATATTAAAGAGTCTTACTCATACGTATGCTTTCATACCTATCTTCTTCTTCTTTGATCCTTAGCCGCCGACCATCAAAGCAGTCAGTGGCCATTACGCCTGGTGGCGTCTTGTAGGGCAACAACAAATTGATTCCACTTTGCTCGGTCGGCGGCCATACTTCGTACAGTGCCCCAACTCTGGTTCATTCTTTGCATCTCAGCCTCCACAGTCCTCCGCCAAGTTGTTTTTGGTCGGCCTCTCTTTCGTTTTCCTTTAGGGGTCCATAGCATAGCTGTTCTTGTGATGGCATAGGGGTCTCTTCTGAGGACATGGCCAACCCAGCTCCAGCGTCTGCCAGCTTTGATGGCGTGCATGTCCTCTTGCTTGCTCCGAGTAAGCAGATCTTGGTTGGTGATGGTATTCAGCCAAAAGATTTGGAGAATTTTTCTTAGGCATGTTGTGTGAAAAGAGGACAATTTCGACATTTCCTTCTCTGTAACTCGCCAGCTCTCCGCGCCATAGAGAAGCACAGAAAGCACACAGCTCTGATACAATCCTAATTTTGTCCTTGTGCTGTACTGAAAGGACTTCCAGATGTTGTTTAGACTAAAAAAAGGCTGTTCTTGCTTTGTTCATTCTGTTGTTGATGTCTTTGCTTGCTCCGCCGTCTGGTGTTACTATGGATCCTAGGTATGTGAAGGCATCTGTCTGTTCCAGTTGCTGATTCCTTACTGATATGGTCTCAGGGTTGCTCACATTGAGCGTCATGACCTCTGTCTTCTTTAGGTTGATGTTCAAGCCCACCTGCTGGCTATACTTATTAAGTCTATCCGCTTTTTCCTGGATGTGTTGATGTGAATGTGCTAGTAGTGCAATGTCATCTGCATATTCCAGATCTTCCAATGTAGAAAATGTAGTCCATCTTATTCCTCTTGGATTGCCCCCTGTTGTCTGGCGCATCACCCAGTCTATGACTGTTAAAAATAGAGTGGTTGATAAGGGGCATCCCTGTCGTACTCCTGTCTTCACTTCAAAGGTTAGGCTGCTCTGCCCAATGCTACACGTAAAGTTGGCATAAAGGCTTTTTATGATTGACACTATGCAGCTTGGAATTCCATAAGCCCTCAGTATTTTCCATAAACTGTCCCTATGTATACTGTCAAAAGCCTTTTCAAAATCAACGAAATTAATGTACAGCTGTCTTTCTCATACCTATAATAACTCATCTCATCTCATAATCGAAACCTCTTCTCCCCCGTGAAACGAGGTGTAGAGGGGACCCAAGTGCACAAGGCCCATGGGTGGGACATGTAATCGAAGTGGCTTGGCAAACAGGTGATTAGCCCATTGTGCCCTATAATAACTGATTAACAATAATTGTTTAATTTTAAAATAACATGCAACACATTTACTAATCAATTAGTTTTAACAGGTCAAAATAGCGATGAAATGATGAATAATTTTAGATGTAAATCAAATTGTCTTCATCCAAACTTGGTTTGAGTATTAAAATTAAAATCAAAATGTAATGTCCGTTTGCTGTTGCCTTTTACAAGCACTTAACTGGTATAGGTGAGTCCTGCAGCCGTGGTTTCGTAAATTCTTCTGTGATGATGACACTTCACAGTCTGAAAGCTTTGTTATACGAACCGTCTGATAGCTTCGTTCCACGAACTTTTAGACAAAATAGAAAGAACAAATGCCTCTGCTAAGTACATTTGTGGGCTGCAAATTAACAGGCGCATTGTCTCGCTGTGCACCCACCAATGTTAGTCTCTATGAATAATTAAATTCTTTTTGAGTATCCACAGCGTAACTCAGGGAAGATGATTAGAAATCGCCAATATTCGTGTGGGTATTTTACTGGGAAAATATGTGCTAGGACAGAGCGAAATCAATGATTTACCTGAATTACAATTAACAAGGTACATATACCTCACACAATGATACTATACACTTGATGAACGTGATGTAATTATCACTCATCACTGCTCCAGTCGGAGTCTAAGGCCACCTCTCCTGTCGGTTTTCTGTATGACTAGCAAGAAACGATCACCAGCGCTTGAGGTAGTGGTTTACGAATATATTATTTTCATCGGTTGAGGTTGCCAGCCTCATATATAACCCCTTAGCAAGAAAAACATGTCAAATTCACATTTGTAAAATAAATGTTTACACTCACCCCAAAGTAACTTCTGGGAACATAATCTCCTGGCACAGTTTAGAATGGACACTAGCAAATTAGGTTAGATGCTATCGAATCACTTAGCCTGGGAAATTCCTCATATGCCGAGTGATCTGATTCCTTAGGACTCCAGTCTTCGTATTTAAAAAATGCAGGTTTACTTTTGAGTTTTAACTCTTGCAGGCTTCTATGGGTTTTGCGGATGTACGCTGGTAGCGTCGTTCCGGCCTCTAAGAGTTAAAGTTGTCCAAATACTCGGTCCTGTAAGTTTGCAGTCTTTGCGTTTAAAATATGCGGATTTACTTTATAAGTTTCAAAGTTGCCCAAATACTTCGATCTGTCACTTATAATTGTGGAATCGTTTGTCCGATTCTTCTCTTTCTGGCTTCGTATACTATCATACATCAATATGAATATGTTAAAAGAAAGCAGTGGATCTACTTGAGGTTATATGTAACACCTGATAGCATTATCAGGCAGTTCTCACACAGAAAGTCCCCGAGTAAGAGAAAAACAGGGATACAGAAAGTAAATATTTGGTGAAGTGAGTTACAGAACGAACGAACGAACGAACTTTATTTTCAAAGGGTTAAGAATTGTGCACGCAGGCCCGTCTGACATTCTGCCCTTCCTCTCTCACTCATCATGTATACTAATATCCTTTCATCCTCACATTTACTTTAAGCATTATTAAGGCATTTATCATTATAAAAGTAATATTACATTTGCAATAATCATCATAATTAAAGTGTTTTTAAAATAAAATAAAATAAAAAAATAATAAAAAATTAATAGTAATAATGAATTTGAAAAATAAATTTAAAAAATAAACAAATTTAAAAAAATAAATAAATAAATAAAAAAATAAAAAAAAAAAAAAAAAAAAAAAAAATCGAATTCTTCGTACTGTAAATTAGTGATTTGAGACATATTCAGAGGTATGTTATGAGAACTTGTAAAATGTTAATACGGTGTTCAACTGAATGACTCAGGGACTTTTTTTTTTTTTTTTTTTTAGGTTCATCAAGATGAGGTGGGTAGACAGTTACTTTCCATTTTCCTTTCCATTTCCTTTGCGTCCCAAACTCAAGACCAGAATCAGACTAGGTAGATAGTTAGATAGACATATACGAAAGCAATTAATTTGCCAAGGGTTGAAAATCGAACACAGTCCCCTCTTGCATTCTTCCATCCTCTTGCTCATCTTTTATTACTGTTACTCAACATTCTCCAGCGTACTGAAAGTATTAATTTAAGGACAGTGCAACATTACAAGGAAGTATAACAGCATACATTAACATTACCTGATCATAAAATTAAGAATATAAGTTATTAAGAATATAATATTAAGAATAAGTATATTGTAATGAAAAACAGATCATCAGAGCCTCCATACAGTATATTAGATAAAAGTACAACACAATCAGTTAGGGTGGCATATAGTATATAGCACTCATAAAGTATTTGAATAGTATACGATTGTATGAGTAAGGACTGTGCGTGTTTTTCAGGTCATTGGGAAGATTGTTCCAAAGATGAGCAGCTGAGTAAGCCAAACTAGTTTTAAATAGGTCAAGCCTGGGCTTGGGTACCTGTAATTTATTTAAGCGCTGACTACGTCTGTCATTGTATTTTAAAAGCGGCCAAAGATACTTTGGAGCATTCTGTGACAGGATTTTGTGAATAAATTTCCCTTTGTTAAAGAGTAAGCGCTTCCTGAGGGGTAATATTTGAAGATAATTATATAAATCTATACAATGTGATTGGTGTTTATCAGCAACAAGGCGCATTGCGCGTTATTGAAGCGAGTGGAGCCTTCTTGTGTTGGAGACAGAACAACCATCCCAGATTGTGGAACAATAGTCTAGATGCGTATGTATATGAGATATGTAGAACATTTTCCTTGCCTCTTCATCCAGGACATGTTTAATTTTGGCTAATTGGTAAACTTTTTGTGCTGTTTGCTTTGTGAGTGCATGTACATGTGAGTTCCAACTTAGGTGTTGGTCAACAGTGATACCTAGAGTTCTGTGTTCATTTACGTTTTCAATTAGTGATGTTCCAATGAAGAGCTGAAGTGTTGTTTTCTGCAAGTTTTTTAGTTTTTGTCTGGTTGATATTAACATACATTTTGTTTTACTAATATTTATTTGCATGCGATTCTCGTTGCTCCACGTAATAAGATTATGTGTATCGTTTTGTAAAGATTGTTCTAGTGTGGTGCAAAATTTATCACTAGTATAGACAGTACAGTCATCGGCAAAAAGGTCACATTGATGAGTGTTTGAAATATAGAGGAAGATCATTAATGTATACGGTAAATAGAAGAGGGCCGAGAATAGAGCCCTGAGGAACACCTGTATGGACAACGGTTGGGTTCGACAAGGAATTATTGTAAGAGACTATTTGTTGTCTGTCTGACAGGAACGATTTAATTAACTTTACCAGCTTAATATTTACTTTCATTGTTTGTAATTTTCTGATTAAAATAAAGTGATCTATCATATCAAATGCTTTTTTGAAGTCTACAAATATTGCTCCACATATATTATCGTTATTGATGTTTAGGTGCCAATTGTCTATCATCTTTGTTAAGGCTGTGTGGCATGAATGCTTTGGTCTAAACCCCGACTGACTGTCGATTAGCAGGTCGTTATCTACTAGGTGTTGTAGTGTTGTTTTGTGGATGTGTTTTTCCAGTGGTTTGGACAGCGACGATATAAGAGAAATGGGCCTATAGTTACTAAGATTACTACTATCAGATGAACCTGGTTTCTTCTTCTTCTTCTTCTTCGTTCGTCCTGAAAAGGACGGTGGTTGCGTTGTGTCTGTTTATGCCTAAGCTTTGATATCTGCACCTTTCGGTCGACACATCCGACTTCAGCACGGCATTTTTTAGGGACCGGGTTTGCCTTCCCATTGCGATCCGCACTCGCTCAGCCAGACTGCAATGCTGCAGACTGTTTCCAGGACCACCACGTGGAGGTGGAGTACGGTCTTGACCAGCTCTGGTTCGCTGGTCCTGATGCAAGCAGTACAGCTATGGGTCGCGGACTGCATTCACTATTGCTACATCTTGGGGTCCCTGGTTTGAGAAGTGGGTATACTTTAGCGCTTTTAAAAGCGGATGGAAAGTAACTCCTTGCGATACATTGATTATATATGTATGTCAGTGAATCACTAATAGCAGGTGCGGCAAAACGCAGTATTCGATTACTGATTCCATCAAGTCCCGATGAGTTATTATCTTTAAGGCCAGTAATATAGTTGTAAACTTCGTTAACTGTTATAAAAGGGATATCGGGTGGAATTGTATTAGTACATTTGTTCTCGCAGAACGTTGATAATTTGCTTAAGTCACAAGGGGGAGACGGAATGGTGGATTTTATACTGTTGATGTCTGCCTGAAAATGATTGCTGAAGTCAGTACAAGTAAGTGGCGTATTGGGAGTATGTAGGTCTGGAAAATTTCGTTTGTTTACTAAAGTGTTGATTGCCTTCCATATCTCTTTACTGTTTGTTTTACTCTGAACTAAATTTCTAAAGTAGTTTTTCTTTTCTCTGCGAATTAAGTATTGTACTTTATTTCTTATTGTCCGATATGTAGTGATATCCTTATTTTTATGTGCTCTATCTCTTTGCCTCATAGCGTCAAGAACTTCTTGTGTGATCCATGGAGATTTAATTTGCCTTTTCACGCGAATTTCTTTAGTAGGCGCATGCTTATTAAAAATACTATAAAATATCATTGTCCAATATGCTATGGCGTCATCAGGATCAGGAATTTGAAAGACGTTGGCGAGAGGCGCAGTTCGCAAATCATTCAAAAATAATTCACGGTTGAAATTTTTAAGACTTCTATATTGAAAACTAATGTGTTTATTTTTTGGAGATTTGTACCCATTTTTTGCCCAAGTGCAACATATGGGATAATGGTCACTCATAGCAATAGTAGGGATGGAGCATTCTATAATATTTTCTGGACAGGTTACATAGATATGATCGATCAGTGTGGATGACGTCGTTGTTACTCTGGTAGGTTTGTTGACTATTTGTTTCATGTTATACGATGCTATGATGTTGGTCCATATATTGTTTGGCTTGTGCATGTCGATATTAAAATCACCAACACATTCATTACATCTTCATGACCAGTGCCATCTCTTCAGCGTTTTCCCTGTCTTCTTTATCTCATCCATTTTATTTTATTTCAGTCATACATTATTTTACAACCAGAATAACCTAGCAAAGTTACAGGTGTCACAAGTTGCCTCCCCTTAGCTCGGCAGTAGTGAGCCAACAGTGGCCAAAACTCAAGACTAACTAATGTGGGTCTTCAAAGGTGTCTATCTTCACACAAGATTACATTGAATACGCAACAATGCTAGAATAAACGCACGACGTGACGACTCCAGACAACCAGCTCACGGTCCTCTACACGATTAGCTCTTTTCAGGGCTTACGACAATGCTAGCAAAGAAATAAAAATTTAAAGAAAACGACTGAGATAAGAGGCTAGCGGTCACAATTTAATAGCAATTAGCAAAAAATACCCTATATATAAGCGAAAGATCACGGATCTGGTTAGATTGGACGGGATATTGAAAATAAAGTAAAAAGAAACTTAACCACGTGATACTGTAAGCAGCGGCTGAGTCCGTTACTAGGGCGAAAAAGAAAAATTACAAACACAACTGGACTGTAGAACTACAACATCTTGAAGATGAAGTAATAAATGCTAGAAACACTGGAGCGAGGGAAGAAACAACTGAAAACACTCACAGACGCTTGCCACGTATGAAATTAATATTCTTAAATAATTCTCTACTCGTCACTATTTCTAGTTAAGGGAAGTAACCTATTTACTTTCCAAGGGAAACAATTAAATTTTAAAAGAATATTGAACTGAATAAAAGATTTTCAAACATTAAAAATGGTGTGAATTTATTATAAACAATTATATTAGGCATATTATTCCGTTTCAGATGTTACATTTGTTATATTTTATTTTAAATACTCTAATTTTTTTCTTGTGCAATGTCAAAAGCTTTAAAAGTTTCTCAACTTGATGCACATTTTAAAGTATGAATACTTATCTGTTCTGGCACTCTAATGTATTAATTAACAAGAGGATGTAGTGTGAGGCTAGTGTGGGTTCCAGCACACATAGGTATTGCTGGCAACGAGTTGGCAGACCAGACCGCCAATAATGGAAGAACAATATAAAAGCAGGACTGGGAAGGTCGGAGATCAAGAGCCAAGTGAAGGAAACTATAAAAGAAGAATGGAAGACAACATGGAAGGAAAGTAGAAAAGGCAGACACGCATTCAAACTGCTGAATGAACCAACGAGGACGTGCCAGGTCAGAGAAGAATTAAAGATACCTTCGAACAAAAAACTGTGGCGTCTCCGTCTCGGTGCAGCATACTTTATGATAGAAGAACCACACTGCCAAGAAGAGAATGACATAGACCACTACCTGATCCACTGTAAAAAGTATGATCAACAAAGACTTGAATTAAAAACTTATTATAGAAATCACAATATAGACTTAACAGGTGATAAGGTTTTAAGTATAGATGCCCCAAGAGATGCCCAATCAATACTTAAAAGATATATACATAAAACAAAGGTAAACATATAAGGTTAGTACTTCAGGAAAAACATCCAATTAAATAAAAATTAAACAGCAAGAACTAACAAAGCATTAACAAAAAACTAACTACTCATAGGACAAGGAAAGGCAACGAGGTATAGAAAACAATAGGGCAACAACTCAAAAAGAACAAATGACAATACAAATTAAAACCAAGTGTAAAGGACAATAGTTATCTATAAAAAACACAAAAGAGAAAATAAAATGGACAAATACTAATATAAATAAAAATCAGCAACCGTAAAAGACAATAGATATTTAAATTGAACACAAAACTAGAAAATAAAATGACACTAAATACCCCAATTATAACCAACTTTCAGGTTGAACAGGGTAGACCAAGATGGAATGAGAAGAGGCAAGAATGGACAGATGATAAGAGCCCGCTCTCCACCCATCAACGCATCAAAACAACAACAACAACAATTATCAATGGGGATGGATAGTCTTTGGTAGATCGTAGATGTGCACAACAAAATGTTTCATCAGCACTAACTAGTGCTCTTCATTAATCAGAAAACTACCTATTTTGTATGTCTGTAAATAGTTTTCTGCTTCTGTGTTATTAATAATACAAAAAAAGGATTTTTTTCTATTACTTCGTATTTTATAGTTGAGAGTTTTCTCTTAACGAGGAGTTTGGATTTGCTTAAACCAGAAAAATAAATAAGTAAATAGATGAAGAAAATACTGAATACAGGGATGTGACAGTGTCCACGTGGCTAGCATTCTTGCTGCCCGTGGCAAGGTGATCGGTATCAAAGTCTTAATAAAAAAATACGTCATTATTTTTACTTCTTATTATTTGGTTCGGTGTTTATTACGTTTCAAAGCAGGGCATCTGTCGTATATTTTTAGATAGGTTAATTTAATTATACTTTGGTAATCATATTTTTATGTATCTTTTCCCACCATTATTCGGTTAATTAAATTTAGATGGTCCCGTCTGAGCAGAGGTAATAGTTGTAAATATGTGAGAATAAAGGTGGAAGAAATAGATTTCACGAGTGAATAGTTAAGGAGAAAAGTTGTCTCTGGACTGAATAGTTTCTCTAGTCCAGCCTATCTATACGACTATATTTTAGTGTAAGACACCCTTTCAACCCCTTATCTCTAGAAAGATAAGTTTAACTAAACACACCCACACACAATTATGTGACAACAAGACACACAAAACGTTAAAAATATGGTTAATTGGGTATGGGTCTGACCAACACGCACATTTAAGTTCTTTTTGTTGTTTATTATCATTAAACATTTTGCAACATCAAAACATACAGAGAAATAAAAAAAAATCATGTTTACAGATATATGAAAATAACCGAATAAGTTAGTAACCCAAAGGTCAAAGTTAAGCACTAGGTTACAGAATAGACAATGAAGAACAAGTTCCCCATTAAATTACTACTCAGTAAAGTACTCAATTTAGCAAAATAAAAATAAAAAGAAATTAGTGCAATGATTATAACAAAGGAAAATATTCACTCTCTCTATCTCTTACTCTGTCATATGTGACCACAAACACTCTCGCTTACCTACTCATGGTGTTGGTATCCTTTGAAAAAATACAATAGTCCCTGAACCTATACTGCCAGGTGGGTTGTCCAGCCTATATATCGAATAATAATTACAAGGTGGACGCCAAATTTGGTGTTTTAATTTTCCCTGGGTGAAATCGACGTCACCACAAATAGTTTCTGAAGCAAGACGTGCCCTGGACGTTCACAGTTGAAAAAGGAGAAAAGTAATTCCCGTATTGCTAAGTATCTGGTTGCTAAGACAAAAGTTACAATATGTAAAAAACTGATGATGATGGTAGGACTTAGATAATTGAATTTTTAAGAGATGGGTATATATATTAAATGGGTAAAAATCGTTAGCTACATGCAAGATTTATCGCCTCTGCCCGTTATTTGGGGAAATCTGCGGTCGATTTCTGAATGAAAGGATTTTTACACACCTTATGCCGACCGCAGACTCTTCGCTAGCGAACGGCCTTGCTTTTGATCTGGCGTCTCTCACTGTAGCTAATTATGCTCCGAACAAACGGATGTGGGGGGGGGGGGTAACTGTGATTACCTCCCCTTTCCTCAGATTTATTCCCCCTGACCCCTGTAACTACCGAAAGTACGTCTTTTGACTTAACGCCCTTGATTTTACCATTAGACAACTGTGGCGACAGGGTAGAAGAAAGGATAGACAGAAGAAATAAAAGAGAGTACCAATCTCTTCCACAGTGTCTTTTGGCTCGCTGTAAGTGATAGTCCGACACTTGTAAGAAGAAATATTTCAGGAGACTGAAATTTAAACTCTTCTCAGTTAAGCAAAGAAGCAAATCCCATCAAGGAGCCTGAGAGTATGTTAGGTCTTCAGCCACACTTCCCCTGAGGTACTGATATGGCTCAAGAGACCCCCAGCTGGTAATTAAGATAATAATTAACAAAAACAGTTAACTACCAAGCAATACAGAACATATAGTTAAAGAAAGAAACAACAGTGAAATTCGTTTCTATGAATTTATGTATATTAGACCAAGCTAAATTGGTTACAGAAAAACGCAAGGAAGAAAAAAACAAATATATATATATATATATATATATATATATATATATATATATATATATATATATATATATATATATATATATATATATATATATATATATATATATATATATATATATATATAGTTATTTGTATACAGCACTGGGTAAATGGAGATTAAAATAGTCTACACAAAAGTTATGTTTATTATTAGGGTACCCTGTCACGATGGCTGAGGTTTATGTCCTAATTTTAATTATTGACTGGTATGACCTAAGATCGTTTAGTGTTTGGTCCGTTCTAAAAGAGCACTTATCATGTATGATGTTGCTGCTGTATGACGTCACAATATCACTGCAAGTTTTCTTCCCCCGGCCAAGTTGCTGGAATAGTTCATAGCAAGTTCTGCAAGGTTTCACTACACGACTGCGAGTTTCACCTGCTTTCGTCACCACCAGGGAGCCAGGAGATAGACACAAAGGAACAATCTATTTAGCTCTCTGGTTAGAGGCATTAATTTGTCCTGAGTGTGGTCCATAAACCAGGCTCAGATATTAGTCATATTATTACATAAATGACATGGACCAACGGTGAGCGCCATTCTTCGAGCTGCAAACATATGATATTAATAGGGTAGGGGCATAGGCATACATATATTATCAACTGTTGTAAAGGCATTACAAAATCATACATTAAATACATGAATGCGATAATGGCGATAATGGTTACAACCATTAAATAAAAGAAGCGGGCAGGGTAGCGCAAATGCTTTCTGTAAAACAACCTGAAGGACATCAAAAGCATACAAAAAAGGCATACAAAAATCATATAACAGTAAATATATGCATTTGGTAAAATATATCCATTACATGAAAGTATGCAATTGACTGAAAAGCAGTGCAAACATTAACAATATTAATTGCTTATAATGAAATAATAATGAAAAGCAGTTCAAACATTCAATACAAATAATTGCATATAAGAAGATAATGCATTTAGCTCACCCGCTTTGATTCCAAGATTGAGTTTGGCTCAAAAGACGGCATATACTATATAAGTATTTCTTTGGTCCTCTGGTCTCTGACAGATTATATGCTAGAAGTTTTCCGCCGGGGCTTGCAAAATGTGAGCGCAATATACACGATCTATACTCCATATATACCGTTAACAGCGGTCATTCACCTCAGCCAAGTCAGGAAATTCCTAACCTACTGATCACAGGTGAATGTTCTGAAGTTGTCGTACCCCGGGGAAATCCTGAATATTCTGGGTCACTGGCCGGACATCGCCCGGTCACTGGAAATCCCTGGCTATCTGGGTCATTAGCCTCTCAGGTAAGTAACAAGGCGACAATAAACTCGAACATTCCGAGGAAGGTCATTGTCCGATCAGGCATTCAGAAAGACAGAGAGAGAGAGAGAGAGAGAGAGAGAGAGATTGTGCTACGAATTTCGCGACAATAGCCCCCTGTGAAAGTTTATCGTAAGGGGAACTAGTTTTGACTGACATCTTCTTCTCGATCCCTCTCCGTCCTAGTTTGATTTCCCTCACCTTCCTGGAAGTTTTTAGGGAGGTTAGCATTATTGGGTCGCTGATGACTTGCCTGCTCTTCCCCACCGCATGGGTTACGGCTGAGAAAGTCTGCTCCGACATTGAGTTTCCCAGGCATATATTCAACCTTGAAGTTATATGGTTGCATTAACATTGACCACCTCATGAGCCTTGAATTCAGGTTTTTGGAAGCTGCTAAGAACATTAATGGTTGATGGTCGCATTGAACGGTGAAGGGCTTTCCATATAAGTATGGTTGATATTTCTGAATTCCCCATACCAAAGATAGGCATTCCCGTTCAATAGTGGAGTAATTTCTTTCTGCAGCATTCAACTTTCGGCTAGCGAAAGCTATGGGGAATAATGTAGACGCATTGTCTTCCCCAGATTGTAGCAAGGTGGCTCCAATCCCAATCTGACTAGCATCGGTGCGTAGTATGAATGGTCGGCTTAAGTTCGGTAGGTGCAGAATAGGTTTCACTGTGAGTTTTTCCTTGAGGGTGCTATAAGCATTCTCACACTCAGCGGTCCAGATCACTTTTTCCGGAGTATTCTTTTTCGTAAGGTTCGTCAGTGGGGCGCTTATAGTGTTGAAATCCTTAATGTAGCGTTGGTAAAATCCACATAACGCGACAAACGATCTGACATCCTTTTTAGTAATAGGGCGAGGTGCATTGCGCAGTTTGTCAACATTACGTTCCTCCGGGAACATGTACCCTTGGGAAATGGTGTGGCCGAGAAACCCCAGTTGGTCAAAACCTATCTGGCATTTAGTTGGGCGGGCGGTTAAACCTGTCTCCTTAAGCCTTCGGAGTAGCACCTCTATTGCATTCAGGTGTTCCTCAAAGGTGTCTGTGGCGATGAGGATATCGTCCATGAAGTTTGTAATAGCAGGGTTATGAAGGGGTGCGAGAAGTTTTCTCATCATTCTCGTGAAGGTGCTAGGCGCATTATGTAATCCGAATGGGAGGACATTAAATTCAAAGTGTCCTTCCGGGGTGCTGAATGCCAGCAGTGGTCGTATCTCTTTCTTCACAGGAATTTGATAGTATCCCTTGCTAAGGTCGATTTTAGAGAAATAACGAGCTGTATTTAGCTTAGTGAACAGCGAGTTTTGATCTGGCAGAGGCTCAGCTTGGTACTCCGACCCCGCATTCAGTCTCCTATAGTCAATGCACAATCTATGCTCTCCGGTTGTCTTCCGAAGGAGCACAACACTAGCGCTATAGGGTGATTCGGATGGAGAAATAATGCCTGCACTGAGCAATTTCTATATTTCTTCTCTCAATGCATCCGCCTTGGCATAGGGTATAGGGTAATTTTTCACACGGACTGGCATTGCATCTGTCAACTTCATATCAAATTCTACTAAACTGGTTAGGCCTGGCCTGTCCGTGAGAACTTCTGCATACTTTTCCAACATTGTTTGCACCTGCTCATGCTGTTCCAGGGTTAGAGTGTGACTTATTTGCACATCAGCCTGAGTCTCACTCAAGGACAGAAGGTATTCGACTGCTACACTGGGTTCATCCTCTACTTCATTGGCTACTGCAAGGGCCATCAAATGGGCTGGCTCTACTGATGCGCGTTCGTTGTACTTTTTCAGCAGATTGATGTGGTAAATTTTCTGTTTACCCTTAATTGCTATCTTGTAGTTGGTGCGGGAGATTTTCTCGACAACAGCATAGGGTCCTCTCCAACCAATCTGAAGTTTATTACGGCTGCTTGGCAAGAGCAATAAAACTGTATCCCCAATGTTCAGTTCTCGTTCCTTAGCTGTCCTGTTATAATATTGCGCATGTTTCTGACGGGCTTTGCCCAAATTTGCAGTGGCCAACTTCCAACCTGTTTGGAGGCGTTGCTTCAATTCCTCAACATAATGTGACGCGGTAATGACTGTGTCATCCGCTTTATCGTCTGTCCAGGATCTCAGAAGTGCCTCTAGAGGACCTTTTATTGGGCGCCCAAACAGCAGTGTTGCTGGTGGAATTCCTGTCGAGTGATGAGGTACCTCTCGGTAGGCGAACAGTGCTGCTGGCAGGTAGGAATCTCATGAACTTGGGTTCTCCTGCTCCAGCTTTCGCAGTATGGAAATTAAGGTTCCATTGAACCGTTCTACTTGGCCGTTGCTCTGGGGGTGATATGGAGAGGTATGAATGTTTCGCGTTTGGAAAATCCGAAACACTTCTTCCATTAATTTCCCCCGAAATTGTGATCCATTATCCGTGAGGATCTGAAGAGGGAACCCCATCCTCGTAAATATAGTATGAGGGCTTCCGCTACATGAGTTGAGTCGCACGAAGGCATTGCGACTGCTTCTGCCCACATGGAGCATGTGTCGACCAACGTCAAGATGTAGCTATTCTTTTTCTTTGTCCTAATCAGGGGCCCAACAATGTCGACTGCCACCCTTTCGAACGGGGTACTGTAACTGTCTTTTTCTCTGGTTGAGGTGATCACTGGCCCAAGACAGTATACATGTTGTTAGGTGTGTAGTGCTGGCGTATGATGAACTGAGTGTGGGTGCGAATGAAGGCGCGAATGTGTTTAGGCTTGTATCTGTTGTATCATGCAACCCATGCACTCACATGCAGTAGTCAAAGATGCTTGGACACTGCTGGCACGTTTCAAAACATTTATTGACGACAACACACATAGCATCAACAGGGACAGTCAGTGTAACAAGGTCATGCTGACCGGAAATCGTTAGGTATACATCAGGCATTCAAAAGGCTGGTAAACATTTGAATATTCGTGCATGGTCAATAGTAATGTTATTCAATGACAGTCCGTAGCGCCGCCCTGGTATCTCTGACTAAACGCGTCAGATACCTTAATCACTTTGACATACAGGTACAACTTGGCACTCCCCGCCAATTGCACATTAACAGGCTGTAGTATATTAGCCTTAGCACAGGCCTCGTTATGACGTCATCTGTGTACTTCTTTTAAGCAGGTTAACATCAACCCTGCAGTAATGCTTATACAGACATAAATATACCGCCAATCTGCGGTTCCCACAATATAACTTCGTCACTGGACTTCTGTTCGTTTGAAGACAAATAGTCTTACATAGCTATCTTGAGCATAATGTATAAGTTCTGCATACAGGATCGGTGAGCTGTCCTCACAGAAGGTACTTCTTTAACAAATTCTGCCACCGAAAGCATAGTAATGAAAAAGGTCGGTGTTACCTTGCAACGAATCCTTAGAACATAATAACAACACTGTCGTCCTTCCTGACGCACAGAGAATCAATGGGGAAAACTGCCAACGCAGTCACTTCGAAGATTTTCCTCCCCTACAATGGACATACGCGTCCTTAGAAGCCAGGACTTCACAACTCAACAAGACGGAAGTCTCATTTCGCGCTCTCCACTGCGCATCGCATATAGCCCAGAACTGTATTACCTTTGACCCAAAAGGTCAAACACAATGAATGAACAAACAAGGGAAGACAACCCCTAATCAACCTGACATCGCAGGTAAAGACACAATTATTCTAATAAAAAAACATAAGCAAATAACTTGACAGATGACTCCGTCGAAAATGACAGCAACAGGTACCTGTTACAGGCATTTCTCCTAAGGTTACGGGAGCTACCCAGTGCTTAAGAGCCACCTTTTGGCACTGTGCGCATGACTGTACATACCGCTTGATGTCTGCGTTCATCCCTGGCCAATAGTAGTGGCAAGAAATGCGCTGCATGGTTGCTCCAATTCCCATGTGTCCGCTGAAAGGTAAGGCATGGCCCATTTCTAATATTTGGGTCCTATAGGATGAGGGGACAATCAGCTGTGAGTGTTCGCTCGCTCCTTTGCCTGCTCTGCGGTACAACAGACCATTCTTCTTATAAATCTCTCCCTTGAGAGGCGGGATATGAGACTTAGGAAGTTTTTTAAAACAAGGCGACAAAGTGCTATCCGCTGTTTGTGCCTTCTTCAACTCTTCTGGGAAGATGTTGGTCGGAGTTCCAGACTCAGGGTTCTGCCTGCATTGATCCCTGGTCTGTACGGCCGCAACTGACAGAGGCCGGGCTGGTTCTCCTAGGAACACATATCTACAGCCCAAAATCAGGGGGTAGATGGGATCCTTTAGAACAGCGGCTCTGATTTCTCCAGTCACATACCGCGATTGAACCTGAATCTTGCACACTGGTAGAATCATGGGCGCACCAGATTTGGTGGGTCCTTGTATTTCAATCGTCTCCTCTGTAATTTGGTCAGAATTAACAAGAGAAGCGGGAGCCGCGCTAGCGTAGTGGTTACAACACCGCTCTGGCGACTGGGTGATACAGGATCAAACCCGGGCGACGGCATTTGAGGATTTTTCGTCGTCCGGGATTTGGACTGGATTAACTCGAGACCTGGCGAAGACATTTGAAGGAGGGTCGTCGACCAGGGACTGGCGGCTCCTGAGCCGACCCAGCTGCAATGGGTACCTCCGAAATCGGCGAGTATTTGCCTGAATGGCGAGGGACACCTGTCTCTGTACAAGAAATAAAGGGATAATCACGTAAAATCAATGTCAGGTTAGACATAAATAATAACCTGAGATTTCGCCTCGAGTATTAGTGGGCGTACGAAAAAAAAAAAAAAAAAACAAGAGAAGCTGCGACGATTGCGTCATAAGATAATCCAGTGTCATACAAACAGAGAGCTCTCTCCCCATTAACCATAACAGATTCAATGACAGCTGGTCGCTTCGAAGAATCTATGTCATCCTTTGAGGGCTCAGGGCTGTGAGATTTGGTTGTTATGCAAGCTGCATTCATGGGGAGGGGTCGGCGCTTACAATCACGAGAACTATGTTTAGGCGACCGACAGTGTTGGCACACATCCCTCTCTGTGTTTGCTATATAGGAAGTTTTCCTTTCCGTGTTCTTGTGGGTTTGTCCATTGTTGGGTCTGTTCTGGTGAGTTTTCATGTAGAGTCTGGAGGTCAGAGTCTCAGCCTGTGCATTCTGAAAGCGTTCTGATATGGTAACTATGGTATTTAACCTTTCTGCCCCGTTTTCTACCAGAAATCGTCTCATTTCAGGGCTCATCATTTCTTTCAGTTGCTCCATTAGTATTAATTCTTGCAGTCCTTCGTAAGATTTCTCGAATGACGCGAGAGTGAGCCATTTCTGCAAATAAGCTTCCAGGCGTGCAGCATACTGGGTGTACGATTCTCCATTTTTCTTACGGAAATTTCTGAAACGTTTCCGGTAAGCTTCAGCATTCAATTCATACCGAGCTAAAAGGGCTTTCTTCAGACAATCATAGTCATCTTGTTCATGTGGAGCCAGTTTTAAGAACACATCATAGCCAGCACCCCTGAGTCCTTGCGAGAGTTTCAGATTCCACCTCTTCCGGTCCAGCCCGAACGAAGAAGCAAACCTCTCGAACCGGTCCAAGAAGCTGTCCATGGTATCCTTTCCCTCCAAAAATGGCTCCAGAGGAAAGGCCATCGGTCCCAGGTGTGATGTAGGGAGATCTGATGCACTATCAGATTGAAGGGGCGAGGGCGGAGAAGATGAAGTTTAGGAATTGCTCCCAGCTTCCTTGCTTTTTGAGAGAAGTTCCACATCCAGTTCCTTCATTTTCAGGGCATGTTGTCGTTCCTTTTCCTTCTCCTCTGCCGCCCTTATTTCGCGATCCTTCTCCGCTTCTGCCGCTCTGATTTCACTGTCCTTTTCAGCTTCTGCTGCTCTGATTTCCCTGTCCCTCTCCGCTTCTGCCTCTCTGATGCTCTTCATCTCCGAGGATACATAGTCTGCAAGCTCTTTTCCTGCAAGCCCCACCTCTTTTCCACTCTCAATTAACAAAGCTCTTACTTTTGCTGTCTCTGCCATTGCAATATTGGATCAAGTCGAATGAGCTTGAATAAACCTACTCACAAACCAATACAGATAAAAGTAATACTGTCTAATATTAATAATATAGTGTATTACTGCCACAACAATAAAACAAAATTTAGCAACAACAATACTTTCAACCTATAGGATAGCTCTTAGTTAAGTAGCTCAGTTAAATCTTATATACAAACTTAACTAAAAAAATGGACCATACAATAGAAGATCAGTCACCAGTTATATTTTGTGTACTATTCTATATGTGCAATATACTGCATATAAGATCAAACCAGTTACATGCAAAGTATACTGGGTCTTGAAATGTGGATATATAGAAGAATGGGGCGTATCTCATGGAAAGAGATGAAGACAAATAAGGAGGTCCTAGAAAATCTAGGTATGAAAAGAGAACTAATGAGAGAGGTCAAAGTTCGGCAGCTAAAATACTTTGGCCACATAAAAAGGCATAACACCTTGCAGAAGACCATAACAAAAGGGAGAGTTGAAGGCAAACGTGCAAGGGGAAGACAGCGCTATAAGTGGGAAGATAACATCAAGAGATGGACGGGAAAGAGTCTATCAGAGTGTACCAAAAGACAAGAGACAGAAGACGTTGGAGATCCATTACAGCCAACCTTCGTTGTGGAGATGGCAACTGATGATGATGATACTGGGAAGCTGTATAAGATTACTTGATAACCAAACTATTAACCCAAGTTTGTTACTTAAAAGTAAAATGTATATTAGCAATATATTAATTGAAGTCTAGGGAACATACAGATGCTATGAGTTCATCCCGGACAAGCAGTCCAGTTTGTGGCGACAGGGTAGAAGAAAGGATAGACAGAAGAAATAAAAGAGAGTACCAATCTCTTCCACAGTGTCTTTTGGCTCGCTGTAAGTGATAGTCCGACACTTGTAAGAAGAAATATTTCAGGAGACTGAAATTTAAACTCTTCTCAGTTAAGCAAAGAAGCAAATCACATCAAGGAGCCTGAGAGTATGTTAGGTCTTCAGCCACACTTCCCCTGAGGTACTGATATGGCTCAAGAGACCCCCAGCTGGTAATTAAGATAATAATTAACAAAAACAGTTAACTACCAAGCAATACAGAACATATAGTGAAAGAAAGAAACAACAGTGAAATTCGTTTTTATGAATTTATGTATATTAGACCAAGCTAAATTGGTTACAGAAAAACACAAGGAAGAAAAAACAAATATTATACATACATACATACATATATATATATATATATATATATATATATATATATATATATATATATATATATATATATATATATATATATATATATATATATATATATAATAATTTCTTTAAGCGCCAAACACGGCGCATAAGGCAGAAACCAGTGATCTCCAGGTTGTTCGTTGTGACGCTACTCCTCTTAACTCTTGCACATTATTTAGGCCCAACGTTCTTCCTTCTCTTATTATTGTTCTTTTAAGTGTTTCTTTTGGTCTTCCTTTTTTCCTCTTACCCTCAGGAACCCAAGTGAGCGCCTGTAGTGGTATTCTGTTGTTTTGCATTCGTAGGACATGACCGATATATGACCATCGTCTTTTCCTTATATAGTCGGAGACATATTTCTGCTTAGAGTCTTCTCTTATTTGTCGATTAGTCTTGAATTCTTTCCAACTGATGTTCATGATTTTTCTAAGACATTTGTTCTCGAATGTATTCAGCTTGTTCTCCAATGATTTTGTTATTTTCCAACTTTCACAGCCGTATGTTAACACTGAGATAACATTCGAATTAAACAGACGAAGCTTGGTATGTATATTCAGTGATTGTAATTTCCAAATGTTAGATAATCTATTGAAGGCGCTAGCTGCCAAAGCAATTCTAGTATGAGTTTCTCTTGTTGTGTCACCATCCTGAGTCATTTTACTGCCTAAATAATTGAAACTTTCAACTTTCTGTAGTTTTTCTCCGTTCAGGATGATATCGAAGGTCTCGTTAGAAAAGTTCATAACTTTAGTTTTAGAGGCATTTATTTGGAGACCTATTTTAACCGAGAGATGACACAGATTTTTTACTGCTTCTTGGGCCTGTCTGGGTGTTGGACTTAAGAATGCTAAATCATCTGCAAAATCAAGGTCTTCCAGGAACTTTCCATCTGTCCATATATATATATATATATATATATATATATATATATATATATATATATATATATATATATATATATATATATATATATATATATATATATATATATATATATATATATATATATATATATATATATATATATATATATATATATATATATATATATATATATATATATATATCAGATGGATCTGAGTGCCTGGTTTTGTATGCGATCTAGTTTCAGTCTGAGTGTTGGGCTAGCAGTGGCTTGCAGGGGTAGAGAGTAATCCATAACTGAGCGCACATATCCCAAGTACAGTTGTCGTAGGGTGCTCTGATTGGATCCCCAATCAGTGCTTGCCAAACGCTTTATGAGGTTTAGCCTTCTAGAGGCCTTAGCCGTTAGGGACTCAACATGTGTTTTGTATGTGAGTCTGGTATCTAGCTGTATACCTAGATAAGTCGGATTGTTCTCTTTAGCTAGCTTTGCATCATCAAGTTTTAAATCCAGTTCTTTCTTTACTGTTTTGTTGCTGAGTGTGAATATAGTGTAGACTGTCTTACTCGTGTTGATCACCATTTTCTAGAAGCTGCAGTAGGTTGTTAGAGCAGCCAGTGCACGGTTTAGTTTCTTTTGCAGTTGCAAGTGGGACTTCCCTTCTGCCCAAAAGACCAGGTCATCAGCAAACAAGGCGCTGGGTAATTCAAGGTAGTCTGCCAGATCGTTTATGTATATGAGGAAGAGGGTGCAGCTTAGGGCTGAGCCTTGTGGGAGGCCTTTTGGATGGTTCTTTTCCCTGATGTTGCTCCGTTGACCGTTGTGGAGATGGTTCTATTTGTGAGGAAATCTTTTATCCAACGAAACATTCTTCCTTCTATGCCCATCTTCTGCATCTTGAAAAATAGACCGTCTCTCCATACTCTGTCATATGCCTGCTTGAGGTCTACGAAAACTGCGGCCACATGATTTTTATCCTGGAAAGCATCGGCAATATGTTGTACCAATCGGATTACCTGGTCAACAGTCTGTCTTCCTCTTCTAAATCCTGCTTGGTTAGGATGGAAGGCTTTCCCTTTCTCTAACCACCAGTAGAGGCGTTCATTTATCATACGTTCTGCCATTTTCCCAACGCATGAAGTCAGGAAAATGGGCCGGTAGCTACTGACTTCGCTTGGTGGTTTATCTTTTTTGAGTATTGGGATAATGTTAGCCGTTTTCCATCCTGTAGGTACAGTACTGCTTCTCCACGTCTTGTTATTGAATTCCAGGTTTCGTCAGCAAGCCTTTTCCCCCAAGTTTGACTATCATGTCGTTGGAAACCTGGTCTGGCCCTGGTGCATTTTTGGGTTTGGTCTTTAGGAGACTGGATTGCAGTTCAGCTAGTGTAAATTCCTGATCAAAGATGCTGTCCACAGCCTTGTGTGCTTTTAGCATGCGTTTTGTAAGTGTCTTGATGGCTTTATCTAGATTGGCTCTTTTGTATGTTTTATTGACTTCAGCAAAGAATCGATTTAGGACTCGTGCTTTCCCTCTGTTGGAGGTAGCTGTGTTACTGTTTGGAAGTTTTGTAGGGATTGGGTTTCTCTTCTGGGATGTCCCTGCCATGTTGTCAATGAGTTTCCATGCTTTCTTCCCTTCTTTATTTAGGTCTAGGTTTTCGCAATTTTTCTTTCCAGGTTTCCATTTTGGCTTTTCTGCTCGCTAGCTTAACCTGTGCAGTGAGTCTGTTGTATGTGGTTTGGTTTTCACGGCTTGGATTTTTCTGAGCGATTTTCCGTGCCTTGCGTCTTAGTTGTACTAGGTGTTCTAATTCCTCATTCCAGAAGATGCTGTATTTGATACGACTGCCTTTGGGGTTTGCCTGTTTGGCTGACTGCGGTATGGCTGTAGAGATCTGATCGTTCAAGGTATTAATGTCTTGGTTCATGTCTATTTCAGTGAGGAGCTGGTCTGATATGAGTTTGTAGTGTTCCCAGTTTGCTCGAGCATAGTTCCATTTCGGCTGTCTTTTGGTTTCCGTTTTTGTTTTACCCTGCGAGATGGTGGTCAGGATGGGTAGGTGATCGCTTCCTATGTCCTCCAATACCCTCCATTTATACCGGTTGGTGAGGTCTGCGGACACAAGTGTTAGGTCTGGTCGGCTACTGGTTCCGCTAGCTTTATGGTAGAGGGTTGGTGGGGATCTTTCGTTTTGGAGGACTATAAGGTTGGAAGTGTTACATAGCTCTTCTACTGCCTGGCCTGTATATCCTCTTTTTCCATGCGGGGTGTGCAAGGCATGGTGGGCACTGTACCATCATCGGTGGGGAAGTATTATTTTCCCCTGCTGTCCTGTTCGCCTGATGTCTGTCCTACCCCCTGGGGGTAGACAGCCCCAATACCATGTTGCACCACCTCAGTGGGGTTCACCGTTGTGCAGTCCCCGCCACCAAATGACCGCTGTTTTCTGGAAACATCCATAATTTGTCAGCTATTTAGTCAGCACTAGCGCTTCTAGTTGGTCAAAAGGATCGTCACGTCGTGCACCCTGGTGCCTTCACTATGAGATGCTGTGGATGGTTTGTAGCTGTGCCATTCCAAGTTGGAGGACAGTCACAGGTAAAAGCAGGGCTTTGCAGGGGCGCTCAACATAGTTTGGTCAGTCGGTCGAGACTGTTACCGGGGGATGGCCGCCACTGTCTTTGTGGCTTCTGGGAGCCATATGTCAAGTTTGGAAGGTCAAGGTGGACCGGTGAGTTTGAACCACTGGTTCAGTTCTCCAGTGCGACCGCTCTTGCCCAAAGGTGCTACCACTCTTGGCCTCCCCCAATCCACCAGATTCATTTTCAAGCACAAGTCGAGAAAGAATTGGATGAAATTATACAATTGAAAATAATTGAACCATCTACCTCAGCATACTCTTCGTCCATGGTTATTGTTCGAAAGAAAGACAATAACATACGCCTTTGCGTAGATTATCGCAAATTGAACCAAGTTACGAAGTTCGACGCTGAACCTATGCCTTTATTAGAAGATCTACTTACTAGGCTTTCTAACTCTCGATTCTTTACTAAACTTGACTTGTCGAAAGGCTATTGGCAAGTTCCGTTAACTGAACGCGCCAAACCTTTCACTGCTTTCTCAACACCTAGGGGTTTGTTTCAGTGGAATTTTATGCCTTTCGGGCGCATGATGCGTCGAATTCTCTCATATCGTTCAGATATCATTGCATACTTAGACGACATCTGTCTTTTCAGTAATACTTGGGAAGATCACTATTTGGGTTTAAATGAATTACTGTCTACTCTACGCGAGCATAATTTGACTGCAAAACCCTCTAAAATGTATGTTGGGTTTAGTGAAATTTCTTTCCTGGGTCATCGTGTTGGTAACGGTCTATTGAAGACAGAGGACCAAAACATTTCTAAGATATTAAATATCTCAGTGCCTAAAACAAAAAAACAAGTACGTAGTCTGTTGGGATTAATACAATTC
Organism: Oreohelix idahoensis; assembly: GCA_024509875.1. Lineage (NCBI taxonomy): Eukaryota > Metazoa > Mollusca > Gastropoda > Stylommatophora > Oreohelicidae > Oreohelix > Oreohelix idahoensis. The sequence goes on from JAMPIV010009129.1 coordinate 157,314, forward strand.
TACGGAAGATTCATTAAGAATCTATCCTCTATCATAGCACCACTCTCAACCCTATTGAAGAAAAAGTCTCCTAACATGGTGCGCTGGTCTCAAGATTGTCAATCTTCATTGGATCAGAGGAGGGTATAAATGGAGGGTATTGGAGGACATAGGAAGCGACCATCTACCCATCCTCACCACCATCTCGCAGGGTAAAACAAAAACGGAAACCAAAAGACAGCCGAAATGGAACTATGCTCGAGCAAACTGGGAACACTACAAACTCATATCAGACCAGCTCCTCACTGAAATAGACATGAACCAAGACATTAATACCTTGAACGATCAGATCTCTACAGCCATACTGCAGGCAGCTAAACAGGCAATCCCCAAAGGCAGTCGTGTCAAATACAGCATCTTCTGGAATGAGGAATTAGAACACCTAGTACAACTAAGACGCAAGGCACGGAAAATCGCTCAGAAAAATCCTAGCCGTGGAAACAAAACCACATACAACAGACTCACTGCACAGGTTAAGCTAGCGAGCAGAAAAGCCAAAATGGAAACCTGGAAAGAAAAATGCGAAAACCTAGACCTAAATAAAGAAGGGAAGAAAGCATGGAAACTCATTGACAACATGGCAGGGACATCCCAGAAGAGAAACCCAATCCCTATAAAACTTCCAAACAGTAACACAGCTACCTCCAACAGAGGGAAAGCACGAGTCCTAAATCGATTCTTTGCTGCTGAAGTCAATAAAACATACAAAAGAGCCAATCTAGATAAAGCCATCAAGACACTTACAAAACGCATGCTAAAAGCACACAAGGCTGTGGACAGCATCTTTGATCAGGAATTTACGCTAGCTGAATTGCAATCCAGTCTCCTAAAGACCAAACCCAAAAAAGCACCAGGGCCAGACCAGGTTACCAACGACATGATAGTCAAACTTGGGGGAAAAGGCTTGCTGACGATCCTGGAATTCATAAACAAGACGTGGAGAAGCGGTACTGTACCTACAGGATGGAAAACGGCTAACATTATCCCAATACTCAAAAAAGATAAACCACCAAGCGAAGTCAGTAGCTACCGGCCCATTTCCCTGACTTCGTGCGTTGGGAAAATGGCAGAACGTATGATAAATGCACGCCTCTACTGGTGGTTAGAGAAAGGAAAAGCCCTCCATCCTAACCAAGCAGGATTTAAAAGAGGAAGACAGACTGTTGACCAGGTAATCCGATTGGTACAACATATTGACGATGCTTTCCAGGATAAAAATCATGTGGCCGCAGTTTTCGTAGACCTCAAGCAGGCATATGACAGAGTATGGAGAGACGGTCTATTTTTCAAGATGCAGAAGATGGGCATAGAAGGAAGAATGTTTCGTTGGATAAAAGATTTCCTCGGCCGGGCAGGGTAGTGGGGGTTGCTGTTTAACTCGAGAGTATTAGATTTTGATTACTAGCTAGCCTGCTAGAGGTGATGATTTCTCTCTACAGACTTACAGGAATTTACCAGGTTCGGGGACAATCCTCTATGATGTTTTATTTTTAGAGCATATGGTTATTATTTGTGTTGCACCTGCAACGATTAGCTTTGGCATGATCCTTTAATAATTGGTATGATGGCTAACTGCAAACATATGATTCGTCAACAGCATTTGTGTTCAATGAAACAAATGTTTATTCAATTTCCAACAAGAACTGGGTTAAGTCAAATGGTAACCACACCAAATTTGCATAATAGCATGTTGACATTTAATAAACAAGCATAAAAAGTCAATGCATTATTTTAATGATGCAATATTCCTTATTGCATCTCGTAATCTTTTCAAGTTGCTAAAACATGGCGTGGCTCCTCTATCCTTCTAGTGTTCCTTCGTTTATTTGTTAATGTGGTCTAGATTTCACGTTTTTCTTATCTCTTCATTTCAATGAAGAGCCAAACTTTCTCTTATTCATTAGTATTCCTTAGTTTGACTTTCTCTCAGCTTAAGGACCTTCATTCTTGGTAAAAGGTTCAGATATATGCCTGGGTTTACAATTCTTTACCCAGTTTTCGAGCGTAGCTCCGTTTCAGTTATGACTGTGGGCTCTAACAGTTATTGCATTCAGTATTTAGCAATACTTACAGTTTTCATGAATTCACAAACAAATTATTCTACGTTTCGAAATTACACAGTTGCTTTAATTGTGCGAAGTCAATCTCCTCTATAGAATATCACTGAGCAAAGAGAATTACGGCTTCGTCTCTTGTTCATTCCGGGGAAAAAAGACTCAGCCTAACCATTGGTGGGAAAATCACGTGACCAATGCTTGGCGTAAGCGAAGCTACCCTAATTAATGCTTGGCGTTACGAAGCGAAGCTTAGCCTAAAATAATGCGTGGCTTTTCGAAGCTAACCTGGTTTAATTAAACATCTGCGCCAAGACTTTTTTAATCTTCTGTTTCTATAAAAATTTATTTTATATGTTAATATAGCCTGTATCTGAAAACTTACGGTATACGCGGTTACATACAGATCCCGGGGCCCTGCAAATGTATCCCGTAGGGAGACATTTGAGTACTATCAATAACAAAAATCCATCCCCAAAAATTTCTAAGTTCAAAAAAATTTTCAGAAAAATTTAAAGTTCAAAAATTTTTCTAAGTCCAAAAATATTTCCAAAAAAATTTAATTTAATTCCTATACTGGGGTCCTATGTCTATATGAGGTCGTCTGCTATGTAAAAAAAAACTAGTAGTGGACATCAACTTCAAAAAGTGTAACTTATTCATCACATCATAATATTTTTCACCAAATTTACAAATTGGCAACACTGCCTAACAAAATCTGCAAAACACTCATAAGGTCATCACTAAAAAAAATGTGACGAGTGGCAACACTGGGGAATGAACAATAAACTATCTTATTTGCAGAACTTGGCTGGATTATCATAATCTATTACATTTCATTCAAAAATATAGTTGATTACATTCTCTTGGATGTGGTGGGGGTGTTATCTCTTTTCTGTACTGTTATTTGCTCCATATTAAAAGCCTGCAAGTACTAAAAAAATTTTTTTTTTTTTTTTTTTTTTTTTTTTTTTTCTAGTGAATGAGCCACTTGCTCATTATTACATGTAGAAAACATCTCTAAACATAATATGCATATTTATCATACGATAATACAACCAGCATCATTTTTATAAGTAATCATTTTTCACAATAAAAGCATTAAAACCTCATGGCTTATCCTTATTTATTTATTTGTATGTTTCCTTGTTATAGACATTTTCCAAATGGTAAGTGTATAAACTCGTTCTAAGTCCGTCACTGTAGAAAATGTTCTATATTACATTTTTTTTTTTTTTCTTCAAAATATGTGATGTTTGTCTCTAATATCCGTACGTCTGGTGGTGATCCTGTCCATTAGTCAGTTATTTCTAATCATTCCTTCTTTTCTGTCAATACAGTATTTTTTTTTTTATTTAGTATTTTTTTTTTTTTTTTTTGAACTCTTCCCTAGAAATATTATTTTATATATATATTTATTCTTCAACGATCTTCTTTGACTTACCATACATCAATTTTCAAACATCAAATTATTCAGCAACCAACAGACGAATGTGTTACTATCATTTTATGAAATATAAGGGAAAAGAAAAATATAGTTTCCAAATCATCATGAATTTTCTACATTGGGTTCCGTATTACTTTATTTTCTCTCTTTTAAGACAACTGCTTATATTTTTGACAATATGTATCCATGTTGTCACTCTCGAGGCATCCTTGTATACAATTTATATTTGTCTCCTTTTTTTTTTTTTTTCATAACACCAATGTATCATTTATGGTGTACCAATATCATTGTATCTATTCTAGTCCTCCTGTTATCTTGAGAATTCATCCTTAGTAACTCCCTATGTACCTTATCTAGCAATACATTTATGCAAAACACATCAAACAATTATTTATGGAAACATTTAACTGAGATGTAAGAACTTTTGACAATATGAGATGAAAAAAAAATTTTGGGGTCATCACTCAAAAAATGTGACATAGAAAGGAAGAAAAAAATATTCAATTGATCGTGAGGAATCTACAATATTCTTATAAGACAAAGTTCCTTGCACTCTGACTACTATTTAACCATATTATTTCTGGTTATCCTTGCATACAGTGTACCATTTCCATTTCCTTTATAAGTCCAATTCATCGCTCATGGTGCTCCAATATTTTAAAATGTGGATCCTTCCTATTCCTCTTATTCTGTACTGGAAATATATCCTTATTAATTGTCCATGTACTATATCTGTGACATGTCTGTCCTTGGGATAACGTTATTTTCTTATCCAATATCCTCGGGGTGAGCAAATCTCAGTATGTCCAATTTCATCAACCATTTATTTATTTTCTCTCCTGTAATTCTGGGTATGTTATGAGTATAGTACATTGTCAATTTATTCTAACTATCTTACAACATTCTGTAATTCGTGATAAGGAATAGTCATTTGTTATACAACAATGTTCATATTACAAAGGCAATGAGCAAAAATCAAAAAAAAAAAAAAGATATCTTCTCCAAAAATGCGGATGTATCTCTATTTCCTTTACCTCTGGGTGTAGCAATTATTCAGTCATTATTTTTTTTTTCTCCATTATTTAATCTCCATTTTGTGTCCTTAGTACCTGTGGTTCCATGGGATTATCATAATTCATTTATGTCTCTTGTCTACTGATAATCCTTCAATAATGACTTCAAATATGGTCCTCATATGTGCAACAATCATCTGCTCTGATTTGTTCCATGGTATTCATCAAATATTCTATTATATCCTTGTCTTATCTCGTAACCACGAAAGACTAAGATTATTCCTCCTCCAATGTTAATGTGGGGGATTTTGTGCATCAACATTTCAACAAAATCTCAGCTGTGACAACATAAAGTTTCACCTTAATATAAAATGTCATCTTCATCATACATAACCTGTTGCTTCTTCATCTCATGTGTCATTAGTGGTTATCATGCGGTAATGGGGTATTTCATTTGCTAGGTCAGCATGTGCAAATGCTATTTCTTTAACATGGGCAAAGGCATCATCAACAAATAGGTGCAATTTGTTCAATCTGGGGTTAGCATATACTAATGCTCTCAAGGGATTCTTCATTTGCAGAAATTCAGCATGCGCAAATGTCATTGGGGTATTTGTGATAGGCAGTAAAATTTTTGACAGTACTAATATACATCTGGGTCTAAAATAATAATGTACATTTGAAATAATCCTGTGGAGAAAAATAGCATAACCTACAATACTAGTTTTGGGTATGAATTATGTGCTGTTGAGAGATGTCATAGTATGAACAGTATGATTGATCAAGGTGATAGATATAAAGGAGTTTAGCATAATATAGATCAAAGAAATATTAGTATGGGGTAAGAAAACAAAACTACTGGTGTACAGTGTCTGCATGAAAATACAGGACTCTGGATCTGCAAGGACAAGAAGTCTGGTGAATGAAACATGGAATATGATTCGTTTCAAAAGTAGAGATCAATGTTACAACAGAATAGTATGACACATGTGTTATAGGTAAAGTTGTGTAACATTCTGAATATCAAAAACTGTCTGACTAATAAGGGTGTCTGTAAACAAAGAACATTGTATCATCTGTGTCATCTTTATTTCAATAATCCAAATAAAATGTCTAACTAGAATCCTCCGTGGGCTGGTCTTGATTTCTTTCTGGGCATCATTATTCTAAGGCTGGAAAAAATAACTTTCTCAGTGAGGCTTTGACATCTTAGTCTGTAAGCAAGTCATTTGAACTGTCCAAGACTGAAAATAGAGTACATGGGGAGAGTTAGTACATTGTTAAAAATTAAGTGCACATTCGCGGTGACGGTACATGGGATGGCATGTACATTGAAGACTTGAGGGGCGTGTCTCAGCAAAGTTTTAGTAGTTCCTTCAGTTTCTCTGCCATCTCTAACCTTGCAATGTCCCGACTGCTTAGGCGAGCATCATACTGAGTAGCAGTGGTGACGGGTGTGATAGGCGACGACACTGCATTTGCTGATTGTTGGGACACTGAGGACATTGACGAATGCGGTGATGGCTTAACATCTTTTGATTGCGGTGATGGTTTCACTGTGGTAGGGGTTTGTATGGCTGGAACATCTGTTGGTTTTGAGGCAGGTATATGTTTCGCCTTGATTTTTCTTCTGACCTGGTTGTGCTGAACGTTAGCACCGGTTACAATGGGCACAGTAATTTGCACACTGTTGTTTTTGACTAGTTGAGATGAGGCTAACACTTCTCGGCTTGGTTTTGGAACATGATTGCGTTTCTTCAGAATCTTTCGTCTGATATAGTTGTGCTGTATACGCGGAATTTTGTTGCTAGGGATTGAGTCATCAGATTCTGTTTTATAGGCGCGTTTGACGCTGGAGCTGACTGGTACAAATAATGTACTATCCGCATCACTGGTTTCAATGGAACTAGCTGTATCAATGTCTGTTTCTTGTTGGTATAATTCTACCATTTTTCTGTCATTATGTTCGTTGGGGTCTGACAAAGCTATGCTGTCTTGTTCTGTTTCGTCTCCATAAAGATCGCTGGTATATGGTTCAACAATCTGCTTGGGTATAGTTTCTTCAGGATCTGATTGTTTTGAACGAGCAATCTTGTTCTTGTGGTATAGCAGTGTTTGGTTTTCACTAGTGTTAAAACTAGAACTGCCTGAACTGGGGGTGTGATAGGTATCAGCTGACGATTTATCACTGCGGGAGTAAGTTTGAGTGTGGATATAAGGTGCTTGGTTGTTGTCATCGTGTGACGTCTGAGGCATTATTTCTTCATTTCTAATGCGCAGGTCTCTGTCCTGGAGTCGATTACGCAATTCAAGTGGTGGGATATCTTCTTCGCTTTCGGACGAGTCTCGTTGTTGTCTTGCTCGATGTATTTCATCTGTGGGTGGTCTGGGTATGTGGTCGTCTTGGTAAAATTCAGAGTCTGTCGTCTCTGACTCTGATATGTCAGACGAATCTGTGCTGGATGGATTATAATTTAGGGTGGCTTTTCTGACTGGTCTTGTATTTGTCGTCAGAGGCGGAATGGGCCGGTGATTATCAATTTTTATTTGTTTTACGTGAGCTTTTGTTTGGTGTTGTTTCTCTTCATTCCAAATAATGAAGTTTACAGGCGTAGTTTGTTTCATGATTTTGTAGCCATCTAACCATCGGTCATCGAAATTTTGAACTGCGTACATGTTTCTTGTAGTATACTCTGTCTCCTATTTTGTATGTTGGTAGCTTGGCTGATTTATCATGTTGTTTCTGTTTCTTGTGAAATGCCTTCTGCGTATTTCGTTGTGCAATCTGGTGAGCTTTATACTTTTCTTGAAGGATTATTTCGATGGGGTCTTCTCCCATGTATTTTCTTTGTGGGCGAAGTAGGTTGTCTAACGGAAAGTTTGGTTCTCTTCCGTATAGCATGAGAAAGGGTGACATTCCTGTGGTATCGTTCACGTTTACTCGGATGGCTTCAAGAGCTTGGTTAATGTATAGGTCCCAGTATTGGTGGTTCCCCTTGATATATTTGCTAATAATATCATGTAGGGTGGCGTGCATGCGTTCATTTCTGCCATTTGCATTTGGGCAATAATAAGTGGTTGTAGTATGCTCAATATTCAGCTGGTGTAAGGTGGCTTTAAATGGGTTACCTATAAACTGTTTACCGTTGTCTGAAATGATTCGTTTTGGACAGCCATGCCTGGGAATGAATTCTTGTAAAAAAAATTTGCGTGATGGACTGCGATGTGGCATCACTGAGTGGGTAACTTTCTGGCCAAACAGAGTATTGGTCAACTATGTGCAGGAGGTATTTGTTGCCTGATTGGGTGAGTGGGTAAGGACCTGATAAGTCAATGCTCACTGTTTGCATGGGGTAATGGGAAGGTTGCATTTCTTGAAGGGGAATTAAATGTGGCTTCATGTTTCTCAATTTACATGTAAAATCTTTACTTTTTGTTGTGTTTTTCTTTCACGTATGTGAGCATCGTGACAATTTCTGCCATCATTCGCTTGTTCTCTCTCCGCTCCTCGTCAC